>JAUJYZ010001302.1:0-30920 GCA_033675265.1 Actinostola sp. cb2023
TTTTTCATTAAAAGATATATGAAGTGGCCTTGTTGAATGGGGAGACTGGGTCAATAGTTTCTCCACAACAAAGACATACTTTTTAACAAGGATACCATATGCGAGCATGGATCAGCGCAAAGGTACTCGCAGTCAGAATCAATTTCATATTCATACCAATATTAATTATATACATTGTATACTGTAACTGGTCTATCTTATCTGCGTTGTCACAGTAGCTGATGATGATGATGGTGACTTGATGTTATGGCAATGATGATGATGGATAGTGGTGGTGGTGTTGTCGTGATGGCACCTGATTATTTGTTTGGGTCGTTGATGCATGGTTCTCCTCGTGAGGTGCGCTGATGGTAATGGTGGTGCTGGTGATGATGTTGGTGCTGCTGATGATGGGTAGTGAAATGTGATGATGGTTATACTAGTGGTCTGCTGATGGGTAGTTAGGGGTGATGACTGATGGTGGTGATGATGGTGATGCTGCTGGGTGCTGCTGCTGCTCATCGTGCTGCTGATGGTGATGATCGTAGTGATGATGGTAAGTTAGGGGGGGAACAGTGTCAGTTGTCTTGGTGGTGGTGACTGGTGATGATAGTTATGACAATGATGTTGCCAATGATGATAATGATTGATGATAAATCACTTTAGTTCATGTATCATATCAATGCCACAATAATCTTGTTCTTTAGAATTGTTGAAGCTGAAATTGGTAAATTAAGAAGATTTAACTGTATCCTTTGCACTATTACTCTACTTCCACGATATCCTTTTAATTATCACACACCATATTTCTGTGACTCAAAAAAACGTTTCAATAAACTTGACTTACAAAAGGAACAAACCGACACACAAAGTATATTGATGTATCCTAAGCTCCTGCAATCATGTTGCATTGACTGAACTGTGTGTACGGTCTGTAAGGTTTCGGCCAAAACCGCAGAGTGAGTACAGTAGTTCATGTCATATAATTATAGGACTTTAATGTCCACATCAGATATTCTTAGCCATGATCTCTCAAACAAACCTACCAGACGCAGTACAAATTACACCTCTCATATTGTATGCCACTTAGCAATTATTAAGTGCATCAAAGGTAATTTCCCTTAGAAATTAGACCTCTTAAAAGAGATTTCTGATTAGAAGAAAATCCAAAACCGTAAATGTAAATGTTCAATGTCATGTAAGAACTGAAGAACATGATTGGCTTCACAAAAGTGGGGTTCCATGGGAACCATCCTGATCCACCACTGTTTGGTGCCGATTTGAACATCCTTGAGCAGAAAACAACACTGTCTTTCAGCAGGTGCTTGTACAAATCAAATCAAACCATTGGTGCAATGCATCATGAACTTGGACATAGCACCTTTTCACATTCCATTTTTATTGGCGCATACGCAACAGGGTTCCCACTTCCTGTGTTGTTTTTGTTTCAGATTGATCCAGAGCAAAGAGTCCTTTTCCATGATGTGGATGGGATACTAGAACACTGTGCCAAATCAGCAGATATATCTGTGGCTCTACAGAGTACTACTGATAGGATCAAAGACATTGAGAAATTTCTTTTTACGTTCAAAAGCTAAAAGTTTAATAGGCAACCCCCACAAACACCCGCCACAAACAACCGCCCACCCCCCCCACCCCCCAAATATGTCTTCATCCTTCATTCACGACCATATATCAAATCATTGAGCCCGCCTCCCGTGGGGAAAATAAATGTTATGTTTGTGTGGGTTGTCGTAATTAATCCAAAGTACAATGTCTTATTGATGGCTACTGTCTTCATTTGAACATTTCATAATCGCGAAAAAAAAAAGCCGTACAGATGTTAGTATTACCTGAGAAGTAGTGTACCTTAACTAAGAAAGAACTTAAGTGTCTACTATACAGTAGTTCCCGAGTGATTTTATCAGTTTTGACTATTTCTCTCAGCATGAACGATATCACTATTGATTACAAAACAGATAGTAGGTTTTCAATAAATTCGGTATTTATGTGAAACAGGGGCAATAACACGTACTTTTCTGTCAACTTGGTTCATTATTGGTACGAATGCTCTCTAAAAGGATGATTATAATATAAGCCTTCATTAAAGAACACATTTCAAATTGTATGTGTTGGTGCTAATTATTCGTCAATTAGTGTGTACTCTATTGAGTAAACAAACTCGTGGCTTGTCACGATTTAGAGCACTTCCATTTGTCACCGACCTCACACCTCATCAAATTTGTTTGCAAACGACTCTCAAAACTAGTATCACAAAAGTGGACGAATTGCTAATTGATTTTTGGGAATAATTTTTAAATCATATATTCCCATGTGTTTTGAGGCGAACAAAAGCTAGTTCTTGCAGACCCACCCATTCACTGTGGACATTGGGCGTGACTTAGTGATTGTTATGCTAATACCACACGATTAGGATTTAGGAGCGACTCGACCAGAGCGAACGCTTGTTGGCTTGCCGGTAGTAGAAAGCCTAAGTGTTTCCAACCTCGTGTTGATGCACGAAGTTAATGGTAGACGCTTTATGAGTAGGGATGGGTTGGAAGGTACCTAATTGTGGTGGCTGTCTTTGGTCGTACTTCAGACGAATCGTGCCGGTAACGAATCAAAACATCAATGTGATCTGTTCAATGATGTTCATTTGATGTGAAGGAATCTTTGATCTCCAGTAACTCGGGCTGAAATTTAATATTGTACAAAGCATCGAACTCTTCGATATGAAATGTTCTAAGGATAGGATTAAGCTTATTGAGATTGTAGTGTAAAATTTAACCATCCATGTTTCAGAAAAAGGCAGAATTATGAAATCAAATTTTAGACATTCTGATACTGGACCTTCGTTGCCTGTTTGGTAGCGCTCAATTCCTAAAAGCATATTTACTCTTGTGAATTACTTATAAATTCTTACCGTATATTCAAACGAATGGGTAGAAGCTTGTATATCTTATTTCCAAATGCTTTTAGAGAATTATCCTCGAAGTCTTTATCGTTATTATTCAATATTAAAAGATAATAATTAAAATTATCATTAGACAGCTTCCAGTTTGCCCTCGGGTCAAAGTTTCATTTCTCTTACTTCTTATTTCCATTTATTCTAAATTACCTTCTTTATCATGTAAACTAGTGTTCTGCAAGCTGAAATTACCTTTCATTTAGGTTTGGTGAAGCGGAATTGTTTTTTGATTGGAGGGATTGTATAATTTATGAAATTGGCGATACATGTATCTCACCCCGTCCTTACACCGATGTCCACTAAAGCTCTCGCCATGCTGCATGCATAAGTTTACGTTTCTCATTCCGAGCAATAAACTTGGTGTGTCTCGGACCTATAATAGCTTCTGGTGGGGTATATATGTTCAAATACTTCACCCTCGCCATTAAATTTGAAGTGGTTGTCGTTCATCAATTATCACAGTTATATCGAGTGGAGAGCAGAGGCCGGCTCCCGAAACAACTCTGCGAATGGTTTATGTTCTATGTTCCACTCCTCCACTCCACCCAAAAAACCGCTGATTGCAATTAGTGAACACCCTCGGGAGCGCCTTTGATCATTTATATAGACGCCTATAAAAAAATTAATTAACATTATTATTATATATGATTATTATTATGATTATTATAAATTATTATTAAATTATTATTATTATTATTATTATTACTATTATTATTATTAAATTATTATTAAATGATTATTATTATTATTATTATTAAAATTATTATTATTATTATTTATTAATGACTAGTGACTAGCCCGTTGCTTCGCTAAATCTCGCATTTTCTGGCATTTTCGCGGGAAATTCGTAGATAAAAAACACGATTTCTCTCTCTCTCTCTAATATTGACGACGGGATTCTGTTTTCTTCAGGGACGTAAAAATCATAGTAAGAGAGACGAGACATCACAACCAGAGGAAAGACATTCCAAGTCATCTGCATAGCTGAAGACGAGATTGGTTGGATGGTTTGACAAGCAGGACAACAAGATCACGTCGGAGAAAAACTCTTCGAACCAAAGTACTACATACAGGAAGTATGGCAAATATATGCAAGCACTGTACGTAGTGAATGTGAAGGTAGCTGATGGAGGGAACTACACTTGTAAAGGATCCAAGAATAGTAAAAACTTCGAGCTCTAGGTCGGAGTGTAAGTAAGAGGGCTTCTCGTCTTTCTTGTTCTCGTTGGCCAGATTTCCGCCTTTGCTGTGGCTGCGGAAAAAATCGCGTACCACCTCTCAGCAAAATAAGAAACTTTGAGAGTGTTACGAGGACGCGGTATGGTCTGTGGTAAATATAACTGAGAGGGTGTGTGGCAGATCAGAGGTTCTGAATTGCGACTTGTAACGTTTAGGAAGCTGTGACATCTACGGACTACGGATCCGACCATCAGTTAGAGAACATGCAGGGCCCGCGGCGCAAGGTTAAAAGTTGGTGTGGCTAATTGTCTTGTTCTTACGCGTACAAAGGTCGTCAATGACAATACCATTTTTTAAGTTCCTTCAAATATATTGACACTAACTGTTGTGCATCAGTAAAATCAAGTGGTTGGGGCTATAGCCACTACCAGCCCCCATCGCCCCCTCCGTGGGCCCTGACATGTAGTCTCATCCGCAGTCATTACATTCTTTGAGAGTCTTTCCGTAAATACACAGGCTATCATGTAGAAATACCCAGACCAGTGGACATAACCACTGTGTGAATCTCTGAGGTACCCAAGTGTCATATACATCTGAATTTGCGCTCCTCCCTTGTCCTAGGTGACATTACCTGTAGGTTTGGTGTTCTTCATTTCAGTCGAATGTCATCACACGTGAAGTTATTCGCGTCAATCCATCAAAATGACCCAACAACACGTTAGACAAACCATCAAATACTTGATCAACACACGCGCGTGATACTAGAACTAAACAAGCTATGCCGTAGGGCAGTAAAGAACAAAACTATTCATTTATCGTTTCATTCTTCAGTTCATTCATTCATTCATTCTTCGTTCATTTTTTTTCTCTGAATCATTCATTCATTCATTACATTCATTCCATTTATTGTATTCAATCTTCATTTGTTCAATACTCATTCTTCATGTCATTTGTTCATTCATTGTAATTCATTCATATTGGTCTTTCACTAATATTATAATAAGCTAAAATATCCAATCAATCACCAATCGAATAAGACCAAGTGGTATTCCTATCCTTAAAGTGATTGGCTTAATACTTACCACCCATCAATATTCACTTGTGGATGGTCTCTCTTAACATTTCATGGCTCGAAGGCCAAACTTTTAGACTACATAACGTTTCATTAACATCCATAACGACGGAGAAACACATACCTGGCCGAATAACGAAAACACAGTGAACAAATGGAAACTAACACGGAAGCTAAAGAGCGCCACCTAACGATCTCAAAATACAGCTGGAAGTAGATCTTAATTTCTACTGCCACACACACTTTTTTTACCGTCCGGTGAAGTCATTTGCGCAGAACGAAAAGATTGTATATTTTTTCTATCGATTAACTCAAAACCCCTCTCATTTAAACTCACAATATTCGAGGACAACTTCTGAGAAAATACGACTTTTCCTAGAGTGCTAGCGAAGAGAAAACGAAAGAGTGCGCCCGCGAACGAGAACATACGAGTGGGACTTGACAGTTTGCGTAGGGAGTATCTAGTGCGGTTCTGAGCGGTCAGTGTTGAATACGTATGCCATTGGACTTTAATTAACCCGCAATATACATTAACCCATACAGCTTGTAGATTCAATATTTTACTAGGACAAGAGTGGTCATTAGGACTTTCATAATAATAATATAATAGTTCTTGAGAAACGCTCATACATAGTCTCGATGCTTTCAACAATTATAAGGACAAAACAGTAGCAAAAGGTAAATAGAAAAGGTATATAAATATTCTCGTAACATGAAGGTTTTAATGAAGATTTGAAGTCACAACGGAGGCGTAGTGTTTTAAAGTTTTCAGGGAGATTGTTCCCAGGGTGCAGGTGCACCATTGAGAAAGTTCTGTCGCCAGAATTAGAAGTTTTTTCTTGATGTCGGGTTGTGAAGGAGACATTTAGACATTTACAGCAGACGGATCATCTTAAGGCATCGGGTTGAGGATTTGCTATCGTTTTAATTACCCTCGCTGTACAAAGCTAATCTTAGAGCAGACACATTTCATTGCGTGAAACCATATTTTTTTTTGGCGTTTGCGTGATATTTTGTTTGTTGCGGTAACACAGAATGGCTTTTTTTATCCTTTTTTTTGAACACAAACACTGTCAAACCATGAACATATTGGCCGGTTTAAATTTAGAGCTGTAAGGCTTACTCCAATTTTGTACATGCGTAAATTCCCCACCACAGCGCGGCCCTTCCAATAACATATCTGTCTGAATGAATTTATTTAGGTGTATAATGATAACGGAGGAGGTAGGTTCCAGGGTATATCAACGATTCGTTAGGACTCGAGGACTATACCGCCCACATATACCTTGTTTCTTCTTTTTCTTTCGTCCACCTTAGCAATAAGAGTCGTTTTAGCGGGTCGCTCATTGACGATGTCATCGAAGAATGTTCAATAGAGAGCAATTTTTCAATCGGGAAACTTGGAGAATATTCAATAGAGAGCAAGTTTTTCAACCGGAGAAACTTGGAGAAATTTTCAGAGAGCAGTATTCAATCAGGGGCGAGAGAAACTTGGAGCATTTACACGAGACAGAGAGCAGTTTCCAACCGGGAACACACTGAGAGAATTTCAATAGAGAGCATGTTTTCAACCGGGAAGAAAGTGGAGAATTTCAATAGAGAGCATTTTTTCAATCGGGAAACTTGGAGAATTTCCAATAGAGAGCAGTTTTTCAACCGAAACTGGAGATAATTTCAGAGAGCGTTTTCCAATCGTGGAAACTTGGAGTATTTCAACAGAGAGCAGTTTTTCAATCGGGAAACTGTAGGAGAATTCAATAGAGCACGCAGTTTTCAAACCGGGACAACTTGGAGAATTTTTCAGAGAGCAGTTTTCAATCGGGAAACTTTGGGAGATTTCAACAAGAGAGCAGTTTTCAAATTCGGGAAACTTAAGATTGCAATTTTTCAACCTGGGAAAACCCTTGAGAATTTTCAATAGTCAAGTCAGTTTTCAGACCGGGAAATTTAAATCTTGGAGAATTTCAATTAACAGAGAAGCAGTTTCCAACCGGGAAACTTGGAGAAATTTCCACAGAGAGCAGTTTTCAACCGGACGGCTTGGTAAATTTCAACAGAGAAAAAGAGCAACTTGGAGAATTTCAATAGAGAGAAGCAGTTTTCAAACCCAATTTCAGCCGGGAAACTTGGGAAAGATATTTCAATAGAGAGCATTTTTTTCAATCGGGAAACTTGGACATGAATTTCAATAGAGAGCAGTTTTTTCAAAACCGGGAACCTTGGAGAATTTCAGAGAGATGCAGTTTTCAATCGGGAAACTTGGAGAATTTCAACAGAGAGCCAAAGTTTTCCAATCGGGAAACCTTAAGAGAAATTTCAATAGAGAGCCACGTTTTCCCAACCGGGAAACTTTGGAGAATTTCAATAGAGAGCAGTTTTTCAATCGGGAAAACTTGGAGAATTTCAATAGAGAGCAGTTTTTTCAATCGGGAAACTGGAGAATTTCCAGAGAGCAGTTTTCAATCGGGAAACTTGAGAATTTCAACAGAGAGCAGTTTTCAACCGGGAAACTTGGAGAATTTCAATAGAGAGCAGTTTTTTCAAACCGGGAAAACTGGAGAATTTTTCAATAGAGAGCATTTTTTCAAATCGGAAACTTGGAGAATTTTCAAATAGAGAGCAGTTTTTCAACCGGGAAACTTGGAGAATTTCAGAGAGCAGTTTTCAATCGGGAAACTTGGAGAATTTCAACAGAGAGCAGTTTTTTCAATCGGGAAACTTAGAGAATTTTCAATAGAGAGCAGTTTTCAACTCGGGAAACTTGGAGAATTTCAATAGAGAGCAGTTTTTTCAACCGGGAAATTTAAAAGCTTGGAGAATTTCAATTAACAGAGAGCAGTTTTTTGTAACCGGGAACTTGGAGAATTTCAATAGAGAGCAGGGGAAACACGTTTTCAACCGGGAAACTTGGAGAATTTCAACAGAGAGCAGTTTTCAACCGGGAAAAACTTGGAGACTTTCAATAGAGAAGCAGTTTTTTTTTTCAACCGGGAAACTTGGAGAATTTTCAATAGAGAGCATTTTTTTTCAATCGGGAAACTTGGAGAGAATTCTCAATAGAGAGCAAGTTTTTTTTTTCAACGGGAACTTGGAGAATTTCAGAGAGCAGTTTTCAATCGGGAAACTTGGAGAATTTCAACAGAGAGCAGTTTTCAATCGGGAAACTTAGAGAATTTCAATAGAGAGCAGTTTTCAACCGGGAAACTTGGAGAATTTTCAATAGAGAGCAGTTTTCAACCGGGAAATTTAAACTTGGAGAATTTCAATTAACAGAGAGCAGTTTTTCAACCGGGAAACTTGGAGAATTTCAATAGAGAGCAGTTTTCAACCGGGAAACTTGGAGAATTTCAATAGAGAGCAGTTTTTTCAATCGGGAAACTTGGGAATTTTTCAATAGAGAGCAATTTTTCAACCGGGAAAATTCAATCGGGAAACTTGGAGAATTTCAACAGAGAGCAGTTTTCAACCGGGAAAAACTTGGAGAATTTCAATAGAGAGCAGTTTTTCAACCGGGAAACTTGGAGAATTTCAATAGAGAGCAGTTTTTTATTTCAACCGGGAAACTTGGAGAATTTCGATGGAGAGCAGTTTTTTCAACCGGGAAAACTTGGGAGAATTTTCAATAGAGAGCAGTTTTTTCAACCGGGAAACTTTCAAGAATTTCAATAGAGAGCAGTTTTTCAACCGGGAACATTGGAGAATTTTCAATAGAGAGCAGTTTTTTTTTCAAACCGGGAAACTTGGAGAATTTCGATGGAGAGCAGTTTCCCGTGAGATTTTTAACGGAAAAATTTAGCGCAGATACATTTGTAGCAAGGACGTCCCGGTGCTTAATGCACGTGACACACCACAAGGGCCAAAACGTCAATTAATGACGTTATTAGTTTGATTACTGCACATGCGCGGACATTCCACTAAACGAATTTTACTAAAAGAGGAACTTCCCTCTCGACTGATGACGTCACTACAGGAAGTTCATTCCTTTTATCTTGACATGGCATATGACGTCACAAGTGAAAAAAGGAACAAAAAATCCGTATAAGTGATGATGTAATTGGTTGATAACTGCACATGCGCAAATGTCAAATATGTGGAGTTCAGATCGATAGGAACCTTTTACAATTTCTTTGACTACGAAGAAGAATTTTTAAATAAAAGTAATCAATTCTTGGAATTATTAATTGCTGGAATAAATACTTCTGGGAGTACAAAATAGCGTTAATAGTCTTGACTGAAAGGCCAATCTTTCTACACTTTTTCTACATTTTCAAACACAATTATTCTTGACTGCGTAGCGCGGATAGTGTATGTGCGAGATATTCTGTCTCTATCTAGACTCTATCGAACATGAAGAAAGAAAATTGAGGCCACGCTGAAACCCACTACGCAAGCAATTGCAGCCCTACAATACTACTTACCACTAGATACGTCTTGGAGTTCCCAGAAAAAAGCCCGTCTTGTAGGAAGCGCGTCAAAGGAATCCAGCACTGATTTACAGTGCAATCATTTGTGGCCCTCCCCTCTCTGGCAAGTAAAAACCCGAACCCCCCCTGGAATTTAAATGTACGATTGATTGCAAAACCTAGTGATGACCCTCCGCCACTGGCTGCATAAAAACAGTACCCCTCCCACCCCCCCCCCCCCCCCCCCCATCCCCCCCCACCCCCACTCCCCTAGTAGATTCTCACGCCCCATCCGCCCTTTAAAAGATAGCTCGATCGGGTCTAAAACACAGTCATTGCTTCGGTATACCGACATCAACTACAACAATCGTGCAGGACAGATTCAGACACTGTTTTGAACAGACTCGCATAACAGACTCTCTGTTCAGGGCAGAGAGGCCCAAAACTCTACCCTGTCCAGCGGCACGTCCCCATATAGGTCACATAAGGGAGTACCCTCACCCTGAGAGATAAACTGCTCTGTTGAAGTTATTTTATATCAGAAATAAAGGAGTGGATCAAAACAAATGTCAACCCTACAAAAACAATCCTTCGTTCTCAAAACCGCTCTCAACAGAAATGAAATAATAAGTTGCGAACGGTTCTCGCCAAGTCATCGCATATATACTGAGTATGCTTGTTCCAGTGTTCTGCAAGTTATCCGCGATACTCAACATTAACTTTGTATTACTCGACGTACATGGTTGAAAAGTACACGATGTTTTTGATGATGAGATATCGAAGGTATGCGCGCTATTCTGTATAACCGAATTATTATCGTAGTTTTCTTGACTAATACAGACAGACCCTTGTATATCAGACAAGAGGGTCATCAGTGAAGTAAAGGGTTAGTAAACACATGGTTTGTAGGCATATCGACAAAACAACTAATCAAAGTGCCTATCACCCCTATGAGATTGTTTTCAAGTCTTGATAAAATTAGTAAAATGTTAATGCCTATCACCCCTGTGAGAATGTGTTAAAAATCTATTCAATATAAACTGAATAGTTGGAGGGTTCAGTATTTTGTGATTTGAACCTTGCGTTTATGAGTTATAGCGGTTTGAAATCTCAATATGCAAATTTGATGACGTCTACTAAGGAATTTGCCATAACTTATTTAGACTTTTTCAAGAAGAACTTATTTTTTTTAATGGGCAAAAAAGTTATAAAATCATTGATAAAGACTGTGAAAATATTCTGTAAGTTTACAAATGTCAATAATCAGCACGAGGGCGTTTTTGTATAATAAATGATTCCTTATTAGACGTCATCAAATTTGCATATTGAGATTTCAAACCTCTATAACTCATAAACGGAAGGTTCATCACAAAATACTGAACCTACCAACTATTCAGCATATATTGAATATATTTTTAAAACAATCTCATAGGGGTTAGTTGCACTTTAAGGACTAGTCAAACCTATTTTAGCGACCACCTCTTCAATACGATCACCCCTCTGAACCGACCAGTCCCGTTTTCCTGATTTCTCATTCTATAAATAATTCAAATGTCACCTCCTGTAAAGCGACCGACCTGTACGGCAACAAGGGTGGTCGTTTGCGAGACTTTCAACTCTATCGCCTTCATGAGAAGTAAACTACTGTGTTGGTAATAATAATAATAATAATAATAATAATAATAATAATAATAATAATAATAATAATAATAATAATAATAATAATAATAATAATAATAATAATAATAATAATAATAATAATAATAATAATAATAATAATAATAATAATAATAATAATAATAATAATAATAATAATAATAATAAATAAAAATAAAAAATAATGATGATGATGATGATGATGATAATAATAATAAAATAATAATAATAATGATAATAATAATAATAATAATAATGATGATGATGATGATGATAATAATAATAATAAAATAATAATAATAATAATGATAATAATAATAATAATGACATTAATTCACATTTATCTAATTTTTCTAAGTAATCTAATTATTATCAGCTTGTGCATTGGCTAGACAACAGACACGATAAATTAGACGAACAAGATCATTTACTGAGCTTGCATAAGGATACAACATATCATGATAGTATCGAGCGTCCGAGAATATCCAATTGAACAGAGACAAGGAGACTATAAACATGAACATACGATTTTCTAACAAAACTTTGCAGTCATACGATAGATTTGGTGAGAGCGCAGAATATTGAAACCGCGGGCGCTGAGAGCGGGTAATTTAATCGTTAAATGGACAGTAACTTAATCGACAATAACGTGATCGATTGATTACATGCGGTTGATCCAAGGAATTACGCGCGCAGGTGTGTGCACCTTGCAACAACCGTACGTGGACCATGTTCGAGAGTCCAGCGGTGCTCTTCAGTTCATTTCATCCGAGCCCGCGCCGAACAGCACCGCTGATGTAAGTACGTGGACTTGAAGTGATGGGGGTGACAGGGCAGATGCTTCTCATGGTAACCTACCCCAGCTCCAGTAGTGATGAGTTGATGGCTTGTGCCTCTTGTAGTCGTTCTCCTTGAGCTTTGGTTTTCTTGATGCGCTCACTTCCGGCAAGATCACAACTACATGAGATCAGTGTATCATTAGAGCAGTTTTATGTGAAAAACATACGGCACGTGCCGTGATGGTGTGGTAGTAGTGCCGTGATCATGTGGTAATCGTGCCGTGATCGTGTGGTAATCGTGCCGTGATGGTGTGGTAATCGTGCTGTGAATGTGTGGTAATCGTGCCGTGATCGTGTGGTAATCGTGCCGTGATGGTGTGGTAATCGTGCCGTGATCGTGTGGTAATCGTGCCGTGATCGTGTGGTAATCGTGCCGTGATGGTGTGGTAATCGTGCCGTGATCGTGTGGTAATCGTGCCGTGATCGTGTGGTAATCGTGCCGTGATGGTGTGGTAGTAGTGCCGTGATCATGTGGTAATCGTGCCGTGATCGTGTGGTAATCGTGCCGTGATGGTGTGGTAATCGTGCTGTGATGGTGTGGTAATCGTGCCGTGATGGTGTGGTAATCGTGCTGTGATCATGTGGTAATCGTGCCGTGATCGTGTGGTAATCGTGCCGTGATCGTGTGGTAATCGTGCCGTGATGTGTGTGGTAATCGTGCCGTGATCGTGTGGTAGTCGTGCCGTGATGGTGTGGTAATCGTGCCGTGATCGTGTGGTAATCGTGCCGTGATCGTGTGGTAATCGTGCTGTGATCGTGTGGTAATCGTGCCGTGATCGTGTGGTAATCGTGCCGTGATGGTGTGGTAATCGTGCCGTGATGGTGTGGTAATCGTGCCGTGATCGTGTGGTAATCGTGCCGTGATCGTGTGGTAGTCGTGCCGTGATGGTGTGGTAATCGTGCCGTGATGGTGTGGTAATCGTGCCGTGATGGTGTGGTAATCGTGCCGTGATCGTGTGGTAATCGTGCCGTGATCGTGTGGTAGTCGTGCCGTGATGGTGTGGTAATCGTGCCGTGATGGTGTGGTAATCGTGCCGTGATGGTGTGGTAATCGTGCCGTGATCGTGTGGTAATCGTGCCGTGATCGTGTGGTAGTCGTGCCGTGATGGTGTGGTAATCGTGCCGGCAAGATCACAACTACAACACATGAGATCACAGCCCATTTTTGGTGACATTTTATATATAATATTTTTACCTTATAATCATTTATTAATTTTATGCTAGATTATCTTGTAAAGCGCCTTAGAGCCTTGGTTAAGGCGCTATATAAATTACACATTATAATACTGAATAATATTATCACTGATGTATCATTAAAACAGATTTCTGTGAAAAACATACGGCACGTGCCGTGATCGTGCAATGATCGTGCTGTGATCGTGCCGTGAACGGGCTGTGAACGTGCCGCCGAGCCGTGACAGTGCGGTGTACCGTGTATTGTTTCACAGCCATACGGAATCCGGTTGTATAGCAATGAATCTGTATTATGGACAGTGTGCTAGATTCTTCATATATTCCGTAAAAATACCTTCGTTATAGCGATTGTTTCTATAACAAGGTAGGAGTTTGAATTCTGTGAAATGGTTTATGTCAAAAAACCCGTAATTAAAATTCTGGGATCCCTGTGTCATTAATGCTAGGCCCAAGTCTCCCTCCGTACCACAGGAAGCCCAATTACACTCGGTATATTCCAAATTTACAGTATGGAGATCGTCAATACTAAAACACTCGGTAAAGGCTTGTTTCCATAACCCAAACCGCCCTTGGCCGACCAAACAATAGAACGAATCTATTGTGTTACTGCATCGTTCTATTGTTTTATATTAATGAGGTCCTTTTGAGGTATCCCATTTAGCCTCCACCAAAACACTCACATGAAGATGCGACCACGGACTGTTGATGCCCCCTTAGTTAAGGTGTGTACCTTAGAGTAAACATCATCATCTTCCTACGTGACACAATGCATAATATCATGTAAATATGATATGTAACACAGGTAACCCAACAGACAAAGTATACGGACAACACAGGTAACCCAACAGACAAAGTATACAGACAACACAGGAAACCCAACAGACAAAGCATACAGACAACACAGGCAACCCAACAGACAAAGTATACGTACAGACAACACAGGAAACCCAACATACAAAGTATACAGACAACACAGGAAACCCAACAGACAAAGTATACAGACAACACAGGAAACCCAACAGACAAAGTATAAGTACAGACACAACACAGGTAACCCAACAGACAAAGTATATACAGACAACACAGGAAACCCAACAGACAAAGTATACAGACAACACAGGTAACCCAACAGACAAAGTATATACAGACAACACAGGAAACCCAACAGACAAAGTATACAGACAACACAGGTAACCCAACAGACAAAGTATACAGACAACACAGGTAACCCAACAGACAAAGTATACAGACAACACAGGTAACCCAACAGACAAAGTATACAGACAATACAGGTAACCCAACAGACAAAGTATATACAGACAACACAGGTAACCCAACAGACAAAGTATACGGACAACACAGGTAACCCAACAGACAAAGTATATACAGACAACACAGGAAACCCAACAGACAAAGTATACAGACAACACAGGTAACCCAACAGACAAAGTATACAGACAACACAGGTAACCCAACAGACAAAGTATACGGACAACACAGGTAACCCAACAGACAAAGTATACAGACAACACAGGTAACCCAACGCACATGAAAACCAATAGTTACATATAACCTTGCGCTTCTGCTTGCGCTTGCGCTTCTGCTTGCGCTTATGATTGTGTCGCTAATGTATATCCATTCTAGTACTACCCCAGGTCCTATTATCCTTATTGCGCATGCTCAGTAGTGGCCAAAAACAATCCAACTCACCTCATAATCAAAGTACGGCGGGATCTCTGACGATGTACTGCCGTCGCTATGGTAACCAGTGATCGGTGAAGACAAACCTGAGAAGGTCAGGTCACCAAACGAGTCTGACGTCATAGTGTACGCATGCGCATCATATACTAGTGAAAGGAGCGTGAATAAAGTATGAGCGAACATATGTGAAGTACGACATACGGGACCAAGCAAAAGCTTAACGCATGCGCAATGGATGAAACCAGATACAATGACGTGCAAGCGTAGCAATTGGCATGCGCAATGGAAAGGGAAAGTGTATAATTCTTACCCCCCAAAAAAAGGTATGACGAGCATCCACATCACTTTTGATCCCCCGGTGGTCAGGACAGAGAAAGATTCTCAACGCATCCACCCCTCCTCCCCACGTCCACCCCCCACGTCCACGCACCCCCCTCACTCCCCACCCCACCCCCTACACACACACACACACGTTCCTAACCTGAACTGAGGGGAGTAGAGTAGAGTGGGAAGGAAGGAATGTTTCACCTCACATCCCAACAAAAGACTACACAAATTAAACGTAAAACTACTATTAAATGACGATCAGCAAATGAATTAGCAGTTTTAGCTGACATGAGTGAAAACATTAGAAAATGGTTGAAAGTATTATTACAATCACTGGTGATTACTCGCATGGATTGATTTCAAATGAGGAGATACAGTCATTTGCAAAAATTCTGGCCGCCACGAAATATCAATATATCAATATATCGGGTGCATCACTAACACTATTAAATGAAGCAAAATTTACAAACAACAAACGTAAGACTAAAATAAACATTATACTAAATATTTCTACCAACTTTGCTGGCTTTAAAGCCCGCTTTAAAGGGAATTTTCGATTATTTAATTACCCATAATGCACCCGATATATTGATATATTGATATATCGTGGCGGCCAGAATTTTTGCAAATGACTGTATTGAATTTAGAATTAGACTGAACTCTACATTTGTTACAGTTACCTTATTGTTAATTATTCTGGAATTAAGGTTATCCGAAGGTTATCCAGTTTTTCCTGGGACCTAATGTTCTCGCTTTTTTAACTCGTGGATTATGTATGGATTATGTAATCCACGAGTTATAGGGATGACATTGGGACAATTTTGGGATCACTCACTCACTCGGCTGTAAACTTTCATTACGTTGCCGCTGAAGTACACCGCAGGCTCACAACTTTGGGGAGGGGGTGGCAATCCACGAGTTGGTGGCTTTCATACTAATTAAATCTATTGAGATAGAATCGGCTAATATCTAGAAAGACTGTATGCGTTACCTCCATAACGGGTGGGCATGTCTATACGTTCAATCTTTAGCTGACAAATGGCATGAGATCTGAATAAAGAAAACGTTACAATCAATAGTAATGCGCATGCGTACATATTCACATGGAGCTTGCGCAATATAAATGTAATTTATTATTATTATTATTATTATTATTATTATTATTATTATTATTATTATTATTACTGCAAAACATTACGGTTTGTATATGTTACAAAGACAGAAATATTAATTGAAAAAATTGTATCATTTGCTCCCTTTTTGTCACGTATTTCATGTAAAGCCCGCTGACAAAGTCTCTTGTATACTGCAGGCTCACCTGCTCGAGTGTCGGTTCATCTTTGTTTCAGCAAAAACCAGTCTTTTTCTTCCCGTGGCGAATAGCGCTGTTACATCGTTAGGTGTTCTTACTAGAAGCTCTGATAAATGGTCAACAAAAACCCCTGCACAACAAAAAACAAACGCAATCCTTGAAGATGGCCGCACACTAAGGATCGTGTAGCAGGAACATGTTCGATCCAGACACATGCATCAGAGACAACATCACGTTCTGTACACACGAGGGAATGTGTAGCGGAGACATGTAACAGCAACATAATTACAACATGTACACACCCATGAATATGTATCAGGGACGTGTACCAGGCGCATATAGCAGGGACAACATCACAACAAGCACAACACACTCACGAAAATGTAGCAAAGTGTCCCAGAGATATGCATGTAACAGCGACAAAATCACAATGCGCGTGTCCCACCGTCTGATCGATGTAGTTATTGCTGGTTAATTATGATAACAATAACAATACAATACTAACTTGTTAATAAGTAAAGTTCAAACCTTTTTTAGGGTGTTCTCGCAGAAACACTTCACGCATTTTCCCTGCGCACAGAAGGTCGTAAATCCTCTCTTGGTAAATCTGCAGATACGAACACGTGACCTGAAACAGACATTGCGCGTGTGAATCTAACGTTCTCGTTCGATCCGCGAGTGAACGAAGGATAGAGAGAGTCGTTTTCCGGTATGAGTGGGAAACCTACGGCACGGATTTACGGTGACGGTACGGAATCGAAGACATTCTATTCAACCAATCACAGCGCGAAAAATCATTGCTCAACCAATCAGAGTGCTTGGATACGGCATGGTTACCGCACGAACCGTAGCATAACTACTTCCCATTCATACGAAAACGACTCTATAATCATCATCGTACAGTGTATGAGTGAGTTTGGTCCCTTTCAATGATGGAGAAGACGGTGTTTACGATGCTTGGTGTGACGCCATCAGACGCCATTAAAGTGTAGGTCTTGCCTGGGGAAAAACGCAAGGGTTAAGACGGTCAAACACAGGCCTGAGCAATTGAATAATATAAAGAGTGAAAACGAAAAAGAGGAAAAGTTAATAATAAGAAAGATTGAAAGAAACATAGAAAGAATGAAGGAGAGAGAGCAAGAAAGAAAGAAAAGAAAGGGAACATGAACAAAGAGTACAATATTAACTTTGGAAGAGGATCCTGAAAAACGAGTAAGGAAAAGAAGAAAGAAAGAGAAGAGAAAAAGAAGCATGGACTAGATGACAGTAGTAAGTAGGAGGGGAGGGGAGTGGAGGGGAGGGGAGGGGAGGGGAGGGGAGGGGGGGAGGGGAGGGGAGGGTGCGGAGGTAAAACTCAATGATATCCTACCTGCCCCCCAGTTTGTCCATACGCCATTAAGATACCGTTCATCCCAGTCAGACATGCCTCGACAAGGGGTTTACCGATAATCTTATAAACCTAACAGACCAGAAACAAACAGATATACAATAAATTACTATTATCATTATTACAAGTACTCCCATACGGTGTAATCAGACAAAGTCACCATATGAACCCAGGTTCACGCTCGATTAGAACATGGCGAATCCAACCTCGTCCCCAATGAGAGGGTCCTGGGAATGAGATTGGTTCAAATCAATACCTCCTCGTTTCCGGTCTCTGGTGGAATTACTTGGTCGAACTCGAAAATTTTCTCTGTTTTTTCCTTCGCTGACATTTAGCTGGAGAGACGGAAGAAACAACAGTGAATATACTTGCCAACTCTAATGGCCGCCATCTTGAATACTGACAGATCGTACAAATAGGGATCAGTAAAATAAAGAAAGAAATAAAGAAATAAAGAAATAAAGAAATAAAGAAATAAAGAAATAAAGAAATAAAGAAATAAAGAAATAAAGAAATAAAGAAATAAAGAAATAAAGAAAGAAATAAAGAAATAAAGAAATAAAAAGAAATAAAGAAATAAAGAAATAAAGAAATAAAGAAATAAAGAAATAAAGAAAGAAAGAAAGAAAGAAAGAAAGAAAGAAATAAAGAAATAAAGAAATAAAGAAATAAAGAAATAAAGAAATAAAGAAATAAATCACTTTTTAACGTGTCAATGTATTTAGCAGTACTGCAAATTGGGGACACGACTCTCACGCGCTCACTTGTTACTACATTCTGATATTCTGAACACCCAACACTCATCTCACTAATGCGTTTTACTCCAGTGGCCTCGACTTGGCCTGTCGAACCGGAAGCGGAAACTCTCAGCGTTCTTCTACAGTAGTACTCACCTGTGTCATTTCTGCGTTGCCAACCTGCACAGCCTCTCGTCCAAACTGACTGCATTTTACGTCTTGTGGGCCAAATGGTCGTACGCGTACGAACACTTGGATTCGACCCGTCGGTGGGGCGTTGGAACGCGCTACAACAAGGCAAAGAAAATCAGTGAGAATTCCTGTCAGTGAACATAAAATGAGTTGGTCTAGTGAGACGTCACATTGCTGGGTGGCTCGGCGCTAAATTACAAGAATTATGGAAAAATTGTGAAAATTACGTTTCGTAATTCTGGTTACCTTGTTTAAATAAAGTGCTAAATGCAATAAACATGAGTGAGAATTCCTGTCAGTACGAATGATTGCAGTGAGTGACACCGCATGACATAGTTGGGTAGCTCAGCGCTAAATTACAAGAATTATGAAAAAATTGTAACTCATTTGAAAACTGATGGTTGGAGACAGTGCCATGGCTGAATATCGACCCGTTTGTACGGCAGAATAAATATTGAGCTGTAAAGAATATCACTATGTAGCGAGTGTAAATCAATAGAAAGTCTCTACATTGGTTCTTGTGGCAGCTAAATGCAACCACCACGATGTCATCAAAGAATAATTTCGATAAACATTTTTATTCGAACTACTGAAATTGCAACAGTTTTTTTCTCGGAATCTTTGATCACTTCGTTTCATCATCTCAACAAAGATTTTTTTTTTAAATTTCATGTTACCTTTACGACTGAGCTCAGTGTTGTAGATGTCGGAGAGATCCTCCATGGGCATCGAGAGAATAGTGGTTTGATGTGACGAAATCTGGGTCCAAGATCTATGACATGGCACGTAAACTCCGCTATGTATCGTACGACTTTTCAACGGGGAACCGAAAAATTGAAAAGGACTTTTAGAAAGTCTACTGAGATTGCAGCGCGGCGATCAGCGAACAGACGACCGCATAACGCAGTCAAGAAACGATAAAAAATACTGTCACTTCCATAGCGAACACATAAAAAACGTTCTTCCGAAAATGCGCAAATAATCACAAATAATGATCACTTTTACAATGAAAGCAGTCGAAAACAAACATCACAGATACTTATTTATACCGTTCATGTTCTGAGGTTATAGATGTTTAACTACGTCATTAGTGGTTAGTTTAGGAATTGAGTTCAAAATGGTAGGGTTTTAAAATCGCCTTAATTGTCTACATGATGTCGTGGTGTCGGTTTGGTCGAAAGGACGAGCTGCAGGTTCATTTTGCCGTCACAACAGTGTCAAGATGAGGACGAAAGGTGACAGTTTAGGTAATTATATCGATGATGGAATAGACTTGGTGGTACGGGGGATTTGAACAAACTAAATGGAATGAAACGTACTGGTCAAAATTGGATGAAATTAATGAAATAAAATCAAGTGTGGAATTTCACGCGATGAAATAAATTGCGAATTTTATTTTATTCAGTTGAATGCTAAACAAAACGACAAGACAACACTGCAAAAACAACAAATAATGCTACATTTGAACCTAAAATTTATAATACACCACCCTTAGTTTTAGAATTCAAAACTAGAACAACCTAAACAGCTGAGGTGTCATATACTACACAGACATATGCTACAGCGATTTGCAAAAATTCTGTAAAAGCAATATATATCAATATATCGGGTGCATTGTGGGTAATTTTCATCATAAAATGGCTGAGTTCAAAGTTTTCAATTGTTTTTCACATACATACTACAAAGGTTAATTGGGTTTAGATTCAGGTTTAATAATAGCTAAAATCAAAGAATTAGGATTATGCAAATTACTATATATATATATCGATATATATTGGGATTTTACAGAATTTTTGCAAATCGCTGTACTGAAATAAATATCTCCACTGGATAAATTAATCATTATCCAGTTTTAGGCATTCCTGCCACACAAACATCTTCAAGGATCCAGTAGTAAGTGGAATACATAGAAATCGCCAACAAAATGACTGAATGGTTTTTCAGAGAGAACTGATACAAAATTTGATACTGTACGACTTAGGGGCTCTCGACCCCTACCCTATCGGGCGACACAATAGTTGCCAGTGGGAGGTGAGAGTACCCCCCCCCCCCCCCCCCAGTTCAATTTGTCTTCGCACCCAACCCCCCCCCCCCCCCCCAGGGTTCAATTTGTCTTCGCAATCCCCTCTTCGTCTCCATTGTATCCTGGCTCTCACAGTCTTGAAATATTGAATATTTAATTCCTCGTGAATAAAGAGATAAAAGTAAAGTAAAGGACTGACCGTCTCTTTAGCTGACGCTAATCTACCAATTCCGATTCTAAACCGATTCTAAATAAAAACACTAATAAGTCTACTTTTTAGTTTTAATCGTTTTCAAAACTGTTTCACCTCGTGTTGATAGACCGACGTCGACTCGTCCATCCTGGGTTTACTGCTGGTTACTTGGTTCTACTCTATAAATAGTTCCTAGTTTCAGAGAAAACAGAACGAAAAACCGGGACGAAAAACCATTGCATTATGGGTAGTGGTCGTGGAACCAAATCCTTGGCGCCATCCGTTGGATAAAGCCGTATTTAGATAATGGTTTACAACAGCCCGTAACTGTTGTTTCTCAGTGTATAGGTGGGCTTGGGGCTCGTCAGCTCTATTTAGTTGCCGAAAGATTCTATCCAATGTATACCCTTCACAACAAGAAACCCTCTTGACATATACTTCACTGTATAGTAGCCTCGTAACTGATACGATTATTGTATCATTTTTAACAATCTACCAGCAAAAACGTGCTGGGGCTGTAAACTGAATTATATCTGAAAAACTTTCTTCATTGTTCAAAAAAAGATTAGAACAAAACTAGTCGATCAAAATTAAGCCAGATTTTGGGAAAGTTGAAGTGATAAATTACCCTGAGCATTGTCCTTAGAACGGAAATGGGCACAAATTTAGAAGAGAGGGAAAAATCTCTGACACCGATGGAATTTGAACCCACGACCTCACAGCTCAGTTATACAACGGCCAGAATGGAAGCAGGCCGCGGGATATAAAATTAGGATGAAAATTCACGGCAAAAACATTTACACAAATACCAGCTGGAAAAGTATCCGAGTATCACTTATGAAACAGATAGAAAATGAGAGAAGGTGGAAGTGTCAATATTATAAACAAAAGTAGTTTCTACGCGCTGCTTTTTTGAAGAGTTATGTCACTGTGTGTTGTACTTTAGGAAACGTAGAGGGATTCAGAAACACCGTGAGATGGATGTAATCGGTTCATCTGAGCTCAACAGAGATGAGATTAGACCTTTATACAATCGGCTAGACGAGATCACTCCTAATCGCAAATACTGATGAGATATACTAAATGAGTATGTTAGCATGAAAGACATTTCGTTAGATACTAAGTGTCTGTGCAGGGGCAATGGCCATTGTAAGGCTGGGTGACGTTGCTTTAATACAGGAGGTGGCCCCATAGACTAATGGTACATTGACTGTATATAATTACTGTGAATACGTACATATAAATATAGTCCCTAAAAGTAGGTTTTTATACTCACAATGAACTGATTATCGGAGACAATTGCACACAAATTCCCCCTAAACTGGATAAATCTGAATGTAACTCATCTGCCACGGAAACATAATCCTATAAATAGGACATACTTGCAATTTATAATACTAAGCAAAAAAGCGTTTTCATTAAAAAAAAACGTTAGTTCCACTATGCTACTACCAGTATCTACTCTCAACACAGTAAATCAAAACGCGATTAAAATAATTCCCTGAACTATTCATTAAACACATGTTTTCCTAATCACTAAAGTATGTAGGTTATCTGTGACTCTATCGTTTGCTATCCAAAGCCAAGTCACAGGCGCAGTGCTCACATCCTAGTGAGACATAACAGAAAGTGCTAGAAAGCTCAACCCTCCATGAAGGTTACTTTTTTTGTACACAAAATCAGCGTGAGACGACAATGAGCACTGTTGGAGGCAAACATCGCGAAGGATTTACCGAATGTTGATGACGGTTTACTAATTTAATGTTGACGTCGTATGAGCCGCTACGCACGAACCAAGCCGGCTCACCAACGATTAAAACTGTTTTGTCAAAGCATCAGAAACTTTGCGCGATTGTTTGTGCGAGTCTGCAAATTAGTTCTGATTGCCCGTAGCAAGGATTCTCCATGGACGAGGTTGTGATTTGTTCATATATGTACAAGAAAAAGGCTCTGTATTCATAACGGGCCGTGTAGCTACGTTGTCAGAGTAGGAAATAAATGGGTTGACAGTAGTTGAAAGAGGTCCACAGTGGCAGTTCTCGGTTGCTGTTGGCCGATTTCAAAATAAAAATTACTCTTAAGTGGAATTTAATTAAAGCGTATCACGAAGACACACACAAGCGATAAGCCTACATTGGTTACGATGCTCGAATAGTTTGCGAAGCGAAACCCAAGCACACTACCTTTGCGTTTCTTGATTCGTCGTCTCTTCATTGCCTCAACACATTTCCACAGAGCGGCGACAAATGAACTTCAATACAAGGCCAGATTTCCTAGATTCAACCAGTCCAGCCATATTGAGAAAATCACTAAAGTTGCCCTCATACAAAGGTCTATTACAAAAGCATAGCCTACGTGCCCTCTCATCTATCAATGAGAAACAGCGGGAGGGCATTTCATCTAAATCGGATAAATTTGGAATACAAATATAAGTGGATGAACGGTAACAATCCGTCACGCAGTAACATCTTGACCTTTTATATAGGAACGTTCTTCGAAGGAATATCGATTCAAAATGTGAGGGATTTTCGTCTGTTACATCGACCGAGAGTAAAAATACCGACTAAAGTTTATACTCATCGATTATAAAGTCGATTTATTTTTCCTACGTGCGCAGAGGGAAATATTTCTAGTATGAGAGCGATTTTATCCACGTGATCTAAGGCACGTGTAATGCATGCTGGGAAAACCCATCGAGAAATCCAAAATTAAAGCGCGAAGTGGGAAAGAGGGGATGGTAGTGGAGGGTAGTTGTAAGAGGAGGGGATGGGAGGGGAGGGAATTATATTACTATATAGAAATTGCTGCGCCATGTATTTTTGATAGAACCATCTCCAAATTCGTTAATTGTCCAGATGTTTTTACGTACAATCCTTTGCTTTTTTCAAAAAATGACATTGGAAAAGATTCTGAGTATCTGCAACATCTAGTAAGGCCAAAAATTAGGAAAAACCGATGTCTACCATATATTTGCTGTATTGAAATTTGCTACGTTAGTTGATAGAACCATTTCCAGATTCGTTAATTGTCCAGTTTTATTGTGGTACAATCACTGTTTGTGTTGTGCATATCAAACTTATGTTATACAAAAGGTCATTGTTTCACATATGCAGATGAGGCGAGTCTTGTTTAGGCGAAAAACAGCATGATTTTGATACATTTTTGCTTTTTACTGCATTGTTAAAATACAAATCAAAAACCTACCAACGGAATATAAAAGACGAATATGTAAGGAATGAATAAGCTGGCAATTCAAGCACAAATAAAGAGGTTTGAAGGTGGCATTTTCCGTTTCTTCAAAGTCAATCGAACTGAAATCTCTGAAGAGATATAGGAGAGCGTGACATACGCTGCACACAAAATCCCTCTGAATTCTTTGGGAATTGTGTCAATCAAAAACCTACCGCCGGATTCTAATGCTCTGTAATTGTACGCGCATTTTGATATAAACTGACATGTATATTAAGAGGATATTTATTTCAACATCGCGTAATATCCGCCAAAAGCGCCAAAAACCAGCCCTTTTGGACAGTTTGAATTTCGATTTTCGCTTTGGATTAACACTCTAATTTTATTTTTAACCAAGCACAAACTATTAAAAACAAAGTTAATTGTCTGCCTAAAGCTGTTTTAGCGTTGTACAAAGCCATTTTCCTGCTTTTTGTTTCAAATTTGAGGTAATTCAGGGGAAAACATCAGCAATACTAGCAAATATACAGATCTAGCCCATGTGGACAGTTTTCAAATCAAATTTTCACTTTGGATTAACACTCTAATTTCACTTTTACCGTTCAAAAACCATCACAAATACCTTGAACTCTTTGCTAAAGCAGTTTTAGCCTTGTACAAAACGTATTCTCCATGCTATTGGTTTTTGGCGCTCAATACGCGCGCTCGTAAAAAATATCCTCTTAAACTTAATTAAGCGGTTGCAAAATGAAATCTAAAACTCTTTGTTTGGTAATTGTGAACATCATATTGGTGCTCTGTATCTCGGTCTGTACGGTAGAAGCTACATAGGCCGGCGAATTTGCAAATAAATTATGGCTCGGAAAGGACGTTTATTGAAGGCAATTTCCAATCAGTTACACGCACGAGATCAATAAGTTAGTTCGAATTTGTGATATATTTTCCCGTTGAGGAAACATATGCAGCTTTTCCATCCTCTTTTATATTTTAGCTACCTGATTTACACATTGTCAAAGGAAAAATATGAATTCAGAAATGATAAACCAGTCACGTACGAATCTGCTTTATTTAGCTTTATTGTCACAGGAAATGAATCTCACGTACTTTTTATTTAGCGGTCATAGTGAACAAATTGCTGGATCAATCGGGCCTCACGTGCATTAGTAAACAAAGCATTAACAAAAAACGTTGTCCGCGTGATACTGGATCCCAACAGGAGCAAATGTTCAATGATGCAGGACATAAGTTTGATATGTTTATAATTCTCTGGCTTTGGTTTTAACTGAAAAGTTAACTTCTAGCGGCGATCCCAAATCACGCCTTCTAAAAGGTTCAGAACTGTGGCCGTTTTATACTTGTATGCTCGTACTTAGTTTGAACGATCCTAGAACTGATGTAACAAGAGTTAGCGTTTTAAACTTTTTAAAATCCTAATGCCAGACCAGAATGCAAAGAAAACTTTATTTATAGAATTGAATTCAATATTTGAAAGTTTGAAGTTTTGAAGTTTTTTTATAACTGAAATAGCCATCCTGCATATATATATTATTGGGGTTCCTGTGCATTACCTTGTCAGAATCAAAATCTATTTATTTAAAAATACGTCAACGACAAATCCGATCAAGAGAAAACGATACTAAAAAAAAAGGACAATTATAAGAGTAAAAAAAGGAAACACTAAGAAAAAATATCGACTCCTGTGAAACTCGAACTCCAGACCTTTGGATCATTGGTTTTGGTGAAACTCGAAAAGAAAAGCTCGACTCCTGGAACTCAGACCTTTGGATCATTGGTTTTGGTGACGGTATGAAAGAAAAGCCGAAAAATAAATTAAAACTCGAAAAAAAATATATATATACCCAGGATAGAGAGTTTGGCCCTCTCCTCAACCACCCTTGGGTACTTCACATCAGCCCAACGCCAACGCCAAGGAGGGAGAGATTAACCAGCCCCTGGACCAATTTCAGTTAACTCTTGCGTTGAGACACAGTTTCTGTACTTATAGTAGTCTGACTGAAACAATGGTCATTGTTGTGTAAATTCAGATTGTCAACATCTCCGATGGGAATATCTTGTTCAACTGTACGAGCAAGAAAATGTTTGCGCCAATGAACTCATTCAAATCGAACAAGTGCTTTTGAAAACATGGATTCTACTGTTGTTCTATATCAGACTTACGCAATCAACAATTTTAGGCTCCGTTATATATATATTATATATTGTTTACATCTGTACGTTTGATATTTAGGATTTTTTTTACCTTTTAGCGCTATCCAGTAGTCTCAACTATACTGGCTTTAACTGCATGCTAGTCCCTGTCAGTTAGTCGGTAAAGCTTGACACAACTCCACCCAGTTTCGATTTCAAAATACCTCAATTAGACAAATCCGATAACAACAAAAACAATAAAATGAAAGAAAAGACGAAAAAGAATATACTAAAATTATTGACTGATCCGGCGAACTCCATGCAGACCGGCTTTGGCTTCTTGATTTTGATGACGGTCCCACCCTTCCCGTATCGAAGTAAAGACGGAAAAGAGAATGAGAACCGTTATTACAAAAAGGGATTTCGTCAACAAGGCACCTTTAAGAAAACAGACCTCAATTATAGTAAATGTATGCTAGAAATCGGCTTTTCATCATTTTTGGCAGATGCTCAGAATATTTTCCAATGTCATTTTTTGAAGAAAGCCAAGGATTATTAACGAATTTGGAGATATTTCTATCAAAAATGCAGCAAACGTAGCAAATTTGAATACAGTAAATGTATGCGAGAAATGGATTTTACTAATTTTTCGCCTTAATAGATGATGTAGCAGCTCAGAATCTTTTCTAATCTTATTTTTTGAAGAAAGCCAAGGATTGTACGTCAAAAAATCTGGACAATCAACGACTTTGGAGATGGCTGTATCAAAAATACATGGCGCAGCAAGTTCCATACAGTAAATGTATGGGAGAAAATCGATTATATTAATTTTTCGCCTTAATAGATGACGAAGCAGCTCAGAATCTTTTCTAATCTTATTTTTTGAAGAAAGCCAAGGATTGTACGTCAAAAAATCTGGACAATCAACGACTTTGGAGATGGCTGTATCAAAAATACATGGCGCAGCAAGTTCCATACAGTAAATGTATGGGAGAAAATCGATTACACTAATTTTTCGCCTTAATAGATGATGTAGCAGCTCAGAATCTTTTCTAATCTTATTATTTGAAGAAAGCCAAGGATTGTACGTCAAAAAATCTGGACAATCAACGACTTTGGAGATGGTTCTATCAAAAATGCATAACGTAGCAAATTTGAATACAGTAAATGTATGCGAGAAATGGAGTTTCCTAATTTTTCGCCTTAATAGAGGATGTAGCAGCTCAGAATCTTTTCTAATCTTATTTTTTGAAGAAAGCCAAGGATTGTACGTCAAAACATCTGGACAATCAACGACTTTGGAGACGGCTGTTTCAAAAATGCATGGAGCAGCAAGCTCAGTTCCATAAAGTAAATGTATGGGAGAAAATCGATTATATTAATTTTTCGCCTTAAAGATGACGAAGCAGCTCAGAATCTTTTCTAATCTTTTTTTTGAAGAAAGCCAAGCGTCAAAAAATTGGACAATCAACGACTTTGGAGATGAAGTATCAAAAATACATGCTCAGTAATGTATGGGAGAAAATCGATTATATCGCCTAATAGATGACGAAGCAGCTCTCTTTTCTAATCTTATTTTTTGAAGAAAGCCAAGGATTGTACGTCAAAAAATCTGGACAATCAACGACTTTGGAGATGGCTGTATCAAAAATACATGGCGCAGCAAGTTCCATACAGTAAATGTATGGGAGAAAATCGATTACACTAATTTTTCGCCTTAATAGATGATGTAGCAGCTCAGAATCTTTTCTAATCTTATTATTTGAAGAAAGCCAAGGATTGTACGTCAAAAAAATCTGGACAATCAACGACTTTGGAGATGGTTCTATCAAAAATGCATAACGTAGCAAATTTGAATACAGTAAATGTATGCGAGAAATGGATTTCCTAATTTTTCGCCTTAATAGAGGATGTTGCAGCACAGAATCTTTTCCAATCTTAGTTTTTGAAGAAAGCCAAGGATTGTACGTCAAAACATCTGGACAATCAACGACTTTGGAGACGGCTGTTTCAAAAATGCATGGAGCAGCAAGCTCAGTTCCATAAAGTAAATGTATGGGAGAAAATCGATTATATTAATTTTTCGCCTTAATAGATGACGAAGCAGCTCAGAATCTTTTCTAATCTTATTTTTTGAAGAAAGCCAAGGATTGTACGTCAAAAAATCTGGACAATCAACGACTTTGGAGATGGCTGTATCAAAAATACATGGCGCAGCAAGTTCCATACAGTAAATGTATGGGAGAAAATCGATTACACTAATTTTTCGCCTTAATAGATGATGTAGCAGCTCAGAATCTTTTCTAATCTTATTATTTGAAGAAAGCCAAGGATTGTACGTCAAAAAATCTGGACAATCAACGACTTTGGAGATGGTTCTATCAAAAATGCATAACGTAGCAAATTTGAATACAGTAAATGTATGCGAGAAATGGAGTTTCCTAATTTTTCGCCTTAATAGAGGATGTTGCAGCACAGAATCTTTTCCAATCTTAGTTTTTGAAGAAAGCCAAGGATTGTACGTCAAAACATCTGGACAATCAACGACTTTGGAGACGGCTGTTTCAAAAATGCATGGAGCAGCAAGCTCAGTTCCATAAAGTAAATGTATGGGAGAAAATCGATTATATTAATTTTTCGCCTTAATGGATGATGTAGCAGCTCAGAATCTTTTCCAATCTTAGTTTTTGAAGAAAGCCAAGGATTGTACGTCAAAACATCTGGACAATCAACGACTTTGGAGATGGCTGTTTCAAAAATACATGGCGCAGCAAGTTCCATAGACAATCAACGACTTTATATACAGTAAATGTATTGGGAGATAAATAGACTATACAAATTTTTTCGGCCCTAATAGATGGATGTAGCAGCTTCAGAATATGTTCTATCTTTATTCTTGAGAAAGCCAAGGAGGGTACGTCTCAAAAAAATCTAAAGTACACAATCGTTGTTAAGCCACCGTCTACCGAGCAATATGAATCAGTTTCTCTTGACAAGCATTTTATCTTTGGCAAAGTTTCGTTGCCGGGATCGTGTAGGGGGGAACGGTTCAGCAAGTATTTCTTTGACAATGGTTCTTATTGGAAATTAAGGTTTCTCTGCTCGTGTAGATGAGTGAACAAGTTTTACTTACACAATAACTTTTTCTTCAAACACTAACCAAAGCCAGAGATAAAACAGCTCACGGCAACGAGCAAAGAAAGAAAGAAGAAGGAAACCGTTATAAAGATTACATTTTGTAAGCGTTCAACCTACTTCTCTGTAATAAATACACCTATTCCAAAAAATCAGTGGTTCCCCGCCGAAAGCAACAAGCAGACGCTGACGACCGAAAAGGGCATTGGAAACTTTCTCCCTATTCATTTATTCACCGTAGACATCTTTAACAACATGCATTTTCAAATGGCCGAATAGTTCCAAACTGGATTGCTATTAATTAGGAGATTCCCAAAGTCCTTGCGGTCGTCAGCTTGTTGCTTGTTGTTTTCGGCCCGGACAACGATATTTGAAATAGGTGTATACTCGACTGAATGAAGCCCCACGGAGACGGACTCCTGTATTTATTTTGGCCCGGTTTCTTAATTGTTTTGCGGGCTTTTGTAAATTCCAAACCTTATATACGTGACGTCCCTAACTGGGACTATTACACTACGTATTAGCAATGGAGCAATTATGGTCTAATTATCTGAATTTAAAGCTTAGGGGCCGGATACCCCCTCCCTCACTGGCATTTCAGTTGTCATTCAAATCAAACAAGTGATTCTACTCCAAATTCGGCCGTTGATTGTCTTGTTTTTTTTTTTCAAGTATAATCTTGGCTTTCTTCAAAAAAATGACATTGGAAAAGATTTTGAGCCGCAAATGCAACATCTAGTAAAGCGAAAAATTTAGAAAAACCTTTTCTACTATACATTTACTGAATTGAAAATTCGTTAGGTATAATTTTAATACAATCATCTCCAAATTCGTTTGATTGTCCAGAAACTGAAAATAAGAATATATCAACGTACATTCACTGATTGTGTTGTGTTTTATAATTCTCTGGTCTTCGTTGAACTTTAAATAAAAAGGTCTAACGGCGATCCGAAATCACGCCTTCTAAAAGTACAGACATGTGGCCGTTTATATTCTCGTACTTAACTGTTTGAATGATCCTAGATGTAAACAAGTTAGCGTTTTAAAATCACATCAGCCCAACGCCAAGGAGTGGGAGAGATTAACAGCCCCCTGACCCAATTTCAGTTTTAACTCTTGCGCTGAGACACAGTTTCTGTACTGTATAGTTAGTTTTACCTTGGGGAACTCAAAACAATGGTCATTGTTGTGTAAATTCAGATTGTTCAAGATAGATGTTTAGGATAGGATACAGGTAATTTGACAAAAATTCATGGCCGACTGCGAAGTATCAGTATATCAAT
>JAUJYZ010001302.1:31207-108707 GCA_033675265.1 Actinostola sp. cb2023
CGATATTGTCAAATACAAAATGCTGTCTACGCTGAAGCGGAAAGATGAAGAATGCCATGGAGTTGTTCCGAAGAAGAAGAGTAAAGGCGAAAAGTTTTAGTTCCTTTTTATGTATCTTTGAAAGCCTGGTAGTTTGAAGTTGTTGTTGTTGTCGATTTCGGATTGGTTTTGTTCATATTGTACCCACCCCTAGATGTGTATATTTGTCTATCCATTTCTTACTCTCGATAGTCCCCACGAGTGAAATTTTTGTCCAATCAGGGCCGAGCGCCAAAGCCGCTGGGATTTCGTGTGTGTGTTTATCACCACCTTCCTCTTCACCATCAGCATATAAATATCTAACTTTCACCACCTACTGGTAATCTTTCCTCTTCCATTCCAATAGGCCTTTTTATATATAAACTTCTTTAGTATCAACAGATTTTTAACTTTATCGATTCACTAGGGGTGTTTCCGGTAATAAACACTCAGTCGGTCAATTTCAGCAGATTGTGTGACAGAAGTGTTTGATCGCGATTTTGCCGGGAAAACAAGGTTTCAAGCTCTTTCTATGTACAACATATTACAATCCAATCAAAAGAAATATATGTAATGCCTAGATGGATTTATTCAGTAAATATATACCATTATTAAACATTTGAGAGTTCGTCCGCAAATCATCATTTAGAATCTGTATGTCAACAGCGACACTAAATGAATACTAATTACTTCATTGAACATGGCCACGCACACTAATTTAAATTTGGCTGTATTCACCGTTAAAGTAAGCATTGGATTGCTGATACAATAGTATTGTAATATCTTGTAATCCAGTGAGTTAAAAATGATTTGATACAACAAATCAACAAACTAGTGTGTTCAGTTACAGACATAACTGGACTATAATAGTGAACTCTCACCAGCCAATCTCTCTACTGTCCAGTCGATGTCCAGTCTCATATTGCGTCAGTCCACGCACTGAGCCGGCCCCGTCCACGCTAATCCGTAAACCAAAAAAGTATTATTGAAGATAAGCCGGCTACATGAAGTCGTTTTCGTATGAGTAGTAGAAACAACAACAACAACACAGCAACAGTAGCAATAGTAAGAACGGTAGTAGAAACAACAACAACACAGCAACAGTAGCAATAGTAAGAACGGTAGTAGAAACAACAACAACACAGCAACAGTAGCAATAGTAAGAACGGTAGTAGAAACAACAACAACAACACACAGCAACAGTAGCAATAGTAAGAACGGTAGTAGAAACAACAACAACACAGCAACAGTAGCAATAGTAAGAACGGTAGTAGAAACTACAACAACACAGCAACAGTAGCAATAGTAAGAACGGTAGTAGAAACAACAACAACACAGCAACAGTAGCAATAGTAAAGAACGGTAGTAGAAACAACAACAACACAGTAACAGTAGCAATAGTAAGAACGGTAGTAGAAACAACAATAATAATAATAATAATGACTTTATTAATTAATGTCTCAAAATCTTATAGCTGGGCACAAGTGCCCTACCGTACTAATCGGGGAGACAGTGAATCAGAATGCTTGGGCATGGCACAGTCTCTGCATGACATGGTTTAATACCACATGGCACAAACTGTACCATAACTACAAAATAATGTATACAAAAACATGTTCTTTCCAATCACATGAAAACAACTCTAATGTATTAAAACAGAAGTAGGTACAGTGCAAGAGATTTAAAAGTATAAACAGACTCTGACTGTACTCTATACATGTACCTGCGATGACAGATGGATGGTTAACACATGGTCCCTTTGCCTACCATCCCTTGCCAGTAGTTTGAGTACCGTGAATGATGAATCTACATAAACCAACCTAATAGAGGAAAATTAAATAGAATGATTATTGGAAGCCAGCAACAATCAAACTCTACCAACTAATAATAATACTAATAAAGATTATTATTATTATTAAACTACCCTCAGAATTTATCAGCACCCTTAAATACACTTTTGTCAGTTCCATCTAACGATTATTCCATGTTTATTTGAAGACTTTTACTTAATTGCCACAGCTGCTCTTCTCCACTGTAGCCCATGGTACCTCCTTTGTTGCCAGAGACAGGCATGTCCATCGTGACAGTGCATTAGAGCACCTACATGGAAGCACAACCTCATCTTTGCCAATGAGTATAATGAAACGTCAGAAGTTTAAATAAGAATGACATACTTATTCCATGAAATTGCCTCCACTTCTTCAATCAACTGGGTGTAATATTTGGGATGGCTTATGATATGCTCTTCATTCTCTGACTGCAAAAGTCTTTCCTGAAAAGCCAAAGAATATATGAGGCTAAATATAATTTAGGCAAGGTTAAAATTGAGACAATGTTGGAAAGCTGTCTTGCCTTGGGTACCTGCAGCATGGGGGGACCCCTGTCTGCTTTGTCTCTTTTGCTGATCGTCACGGATCGACTACTTGAGCAAGTGAATTGAGAATCTCGTAGCTAAGCTGATCATTGCAGATCAACGAGCAAGCGAATTGTAGCTAAGCTGATCGATTGTGGATCAATTTATCCCACAACGCTTGTGGGGTCGTGTACATTGTATATCCAGTTGATAAGTTGATGCTGTATTGTCCAATAAGTTTACGCAGTGGGTAAGGACTTATCCAATGGATAGTGTATATCAATCCTTGAACAACTGTGACCTGATCATCAAGTTTAATTATGTGTCAATGTATTATCAAAGGTAGAACTTACCAAAATACTTTTTAATTCAATCAAAAATGATGGAAGATCTGATTTCAACAGCTACAGTATTTCAAGTACTACTTGAGCGAACTTGGCGCGGACATTTCAAATACATTATTGAACACTTGAATTGATGATTAGCTATAACCACAATTCCTTTGGGCGTTGTCAGTGACCTTGAAGCCCTTGTTCCTGGCCTTGAGACCTCTTTTGTCAGGAAACGCTTGTTCGTAAAATCTACTTCTTGCCACTTAGACTTTTCCATTACAGTGTTTTTGATTAGCGATGACTCATTATCTCTTCGTAATGTGGTGACTTGTAAACGCAGGGCAGCGTTGAAACTTACAGTTTTAAAGTAGTGAAAATTGACCAAAAACAACCGCTCATGACAGAAAATCAAAAACTAAATTCAAAAAACTAAAACGATAACAATTTCAAACAACTATCGAGGATTCAAAATGCGTTTATTTCATTTACAAAATAATTAACACGGCGAAAATTTACCAAGGGTCAAAATATGCCCTTCAAGTCAAAATCTTCAGTTTTTCAAAAACCAGGAGAAAACGACAATCATATAAAATCGCTTTTCAATATTTACCCTTCGAGTTTGGAACCAAAATGGACATCAAGGCAAGCTTCGTCTCTTCCTGTCTTCCGATTGTTATTCGGAATAACACGATCGACACACGAGGCTCCGAAAGAGAAGTCGTTTTGCACTCGCTAAATTCGTTCCCAGACTCCCAAAATATGCGCCCGTCCAATATGGCAACCGGCGACACGTTAGGGTGCTGTTTTTCGAAGCGCGCGGGCCCGCCGTGTAGGCAATATTTCGGTTAGGCGATATTTCTGCTAACCATCATGTATTTATACGAAAATAGAGTTTTATTACTGTACATTTATTGAATTCGCCACACCGAACAGTTCACTTTTAACGTCTCATTTGTATGAATTATGCTTTATACAGTTTATGGCAAAAATGCTTTCATTGACAATGATCTGATGTGGGACTGATATTTAATCGGTCCATATTTTTTCTTACCGGCCGGGTTTCTATGGAAATCAGGAGCGTGTGTTTTATTGATTGATATGATTTGAATTACTTTGCTTTGTGATCTGAATTGAAATGAATTCTGCTCACAATTCTCGATATTTTAAAACAATGTTGTTTGAATATTGTTGAAAATATGGTTTACAGTAAGGGGGGTGTGGGCCGTAAACTACTCTAAATGTAGTGCAATCAAAAACACAGTGCCTTTCAATTATTCTCTTTACACATAAAAAAGATGTTGGCAATTTGCTGTTGGTACAGGGTGTAGTTGAAATGAAGACTTTTGGAGTCTGAGTGTAGTCAATGAACTGTCTCAAACATAACATTCTCATGTGCACGCTAATGAACTTTAGATTTTAGAACTGATAATGCTGAAAGTTAGTGGGAAAGATGATTTGAATGAACATTGTTTCTAGATTCAACTGTAGGAATGTGATTTCAAGAGTTCATTTAAACTTTTCACGCCTTTATCATCTTATTGAAAAGTCACGATATATGAAGCTTCTTAAGCTTAGAAGATGGGATAATGGGGGTTCTGTATCAACCGCCAGAGGTCCCCTAGAACAAATACTACAGACACATACAGTTGGACTTACATAGATTCACAACATGCCAGAGGACACTAGTTAGAACACTACAAACACATACGGTTGGAATTACAACACTTTACCCCACGCCAAAGGTCTCCTAGTACAAACACTACGGAAAAACATACGTTTGGATTTACGGAGCTTTACTAAACGCCAGAGGTCCACTAGTACAAACACTACAGAAACATACGTTCGGACTTACGGAGCTTTACTTCACGCCAGAGGTCACCTAGTACGAACACTACAGAAACATACGTTCGGACTTACGGAACTTTACTGACCGCCAGAGGTCCACTAGTACAAAACACTATGGAAACACACAAATATTTACTTCACGCCAGGGGTCCACTAGTACGAACACTACGGAAACATACGTTCGGACTTACGGAGCTTTACTTCACGCCAGAGGTCCACTAGTACAAACACTACGGAAACATACGTTTGGACTTACGGAGCTTTACTTCACGCCAGAGGTCCACTAGTACAAACACTATGGAAACATACGTTTGGACTTACGGAGCTTTACTTCACGCCAGAGGTCCACTAGTACAAACACTATGGAAACACACAAAGATTTACTTCACGCCAGGGGTCCCCTAGTACGAACACTACGGAAACATACGTTCGGACTTACGGAGCTTTACTTCACGCCAGAGGTCTCCTAGTACAAACACAAGAAAACATACGTTTGGACTTACGGAGCTTTACTTCACGCCAGAGGTCCACTAGTACAAACACTACGGAAACATACGTTCGGAAAACATGTGTGGCCATAAAAATATAAAGAATCAAACTTAATTCTTTTTTAGACTGCTCCTCTAAATCGAGAGATAGTGCCATCCCCACTATTCACAGCCACTCTCTTGAAACTCCTAAGGCCAGTGAAACACCTACAAGCAATAGATCCGCCTTCAAAAAGAGAGAAAAACCCAAAGGTTATTGCAATCTATTAACCAACCTGAAACTTCATCATGTAGTGTCAACGTAACACTGAAAGTCCTACATCTACAACTTTAGTTTCTTTCCGTGCAGAAAGGAATTCAAACTTTGAAATTGAATCCCCCTGCTATAAAACCCCCACTGAAACGAAAAAACAAGGAGTGTCGGCATACAATGTTCATTGGCTAATTCAAATTGCAAATTTGTTTCGCATATACCAAGAAAATTATATTGAATAAGCAGATATAAAGCAAGATATAACTAAATGTTCTGCACATGGCCGAACTTCATTAGTTGAAGGGTATCACAGTTTAGTCAACCAATTTGCACCTAATGATGGTATGAAAAGTAGACTGTTTTTAGCTGCAATGCATTTCAATGAGAACAGTGTAAGGGATCAAAAAGAGAATCACCAAGGTATTGTCCACAGAATTTTAACAGACTGCAGCTTCAACTATGTTGATGAACTATTCATCAACTTCACACAACAACTTCAAAACCCTGGCATTCTCACAGCAAGATACAATGAAACCCCACCACCATTATGCTCCAATTACTATCAACCAAGAAAGGAGGATGCTGTTGCTGAACTACAACTCGATGTTTAAAACATATGACAGTTCTATACATGCTATATTATAAGGTCATGTTCCACTTAGTGGATTAGTTGAAATAGTGGATTATACTATGTTTTCTAATATAGTTTACATGGTACACACGCTCTGATTGGTTGATTTCCTGTCAAAAATATATGATCTATTATCCACATGCTTTTTGAAGCGCAACACTAAAGCCATGCAACATAAATAGTACCATTAAAAGTGTGCAACATAAATAGTACTAAATAGTGCTAAATTAGTACTGTTTAAAGGGGAACTCAATGCAATTTTTTGTTCTTTCTTCATGTAATTTCTGAATACCTATTAACTCACATTTTGGCAATAATATGTGTCACTTCTAAATGTTGTTGCGAGAAAAATCATTCGAAAACGCGCGCTACGAGACGCCATCTTGGATTTTGATCGCGGTTGCGGAAACGGTCAGCAGTGTGACGGATCACAGCAGTGTGATGTCATATCGTCAAACCACGCTTAGCAATTTGACTCACATTTGACTCACATCTTGCTTCTTTTCGAAATGGTCAACTGTTGTATCGTAAATTGCACAAAATCACTCTACCAAAACCAACAAACTGAAGAAAGGAACCAGTTATCACAGGATTCTGAATGAAAAAAAGCTTTACAAAAGGCATGGATTGCTCGCATCAAAAGGGATAACATGCCGCCTCTTCAGAACGCTTATGCATGTAGCGACCATTTTACCACAGAGTGCTTTGAGCACACTCTTCAACAAAGTCTTCTACCTGGTGCAAAAGCAAAAAGGCGACTAAAGCGTGATGCTATTCCATCAGAGTTTCCTCACATTAATCCGAAACAACCAAGGCAGACAAGCGAGAAACGTTCACATCGACGGCATCGTGAATAATTATTAGAAAAGTTGAGAAGTTCAAATTGTATATTTTATTTCCTCTCTGTTTTGTGGCATTGAAAACCGTGGCATTACCGTATTGGACAATTATAGAATAACTTTGACTTTGAACAGCTTACATGATAGACGACACTAACTGCAGCTATTGTATGTATTATACTTTAGGGGGTTAACTTAATATGGGGATTTAGTTCCCTCCTTGTTGGCACCGTTTTTTTTTGCCTTTTTGCCATTTATTTATTTTGCAAATAAATTGTAATAAATAAATAGATAAATAAATAACTGGAACTTTATGTTGTTATAATTATTCTTTTTGGTGTCGTGATAGTTTGATGAGCGTCACTATTGACCAAATTATTGGTTCATCTAATTTGAATATTGCATAATTCTTCGGCTAGAGGAGCTGAAAAAAGCAAACGCTACTAGGCAGCGGAAAAAAAAGATGCGGTTTAAATACATTTGATTTAAATATGTGTTTTAATACCGTTTTGTTGGGCATTATCACTAAAGAATGTCGACCTGTGTCGGCTCAGTTTAAAATTAGTACTTTTGAGTGCAATGCCAAGAGTTTATATTCAAACTTGGTTTTACAGCGCTTCAGGATGGTAAATTGCTGTGCTAAGTTGAGTGTGTCCTTATTTGTGGTCGAACAATAGATGTTTTCTTGGGTATGGAAAAGTAAACTGGAAACCAAGGTCTTCGTAAAACCTACCGATACTGGCCTACTGCTGCACTATCAAAGTCATGTGGATATCAATACAAACGCTCCCTCCTAAGAACTATGTTGCATAGCGCATTTCACATTGTCTCAATGCGCTTTACAACCGATGGAGGACTTTTTCGCGGGCTGCACATGAAACGTGCATATGAAGGCGCCTATCAGTACGGCAGCCGAGCAGCTTACAATGGAGTTAGTAAGTTCATAAATCATTTAGATCATTATTAAATAAAAACACCGCCAGCAGTGCATTTGGCGTAAGTATTATACAATTAGTTGCTAAATGATTCATCAAATAACGTCACTTTTTTACTTCTCCCAACTGCCATTTTGCGCATCAATTCAAAGTCATTCTTTTTTAAGGAGAAAAGTTTTATGATCAATTTTTTTTTCAATCAAAAATTCAACTAAAACTCATCGAATTAATTACAAACACAGAGATGGCTTTTTTTGTTTATTTGTGTTACCATAGCAACGCCATAGATTAAAGACAAATAAAGACAAATTCTACGTTTATGAAAAGGAGATGTACTGTAGATGGTTTTTAATTTATATGAAAATGAATGTAATTTTGTTAGCTAGCCGGTGGCGAAAGCGTGGGACTATAGAACGGTTCATTTACCGTATTCAAACCCAACCAAAAGACAAGCCACTATGTAGTTTAGAATGCATAATTTTCTTGTAAATGCATTCTATTTGTGGTAGAAATTAGTCTTGCGGCAGGTGCACTGCATGTTGTGATGGGTGGTTGTTAGCGTAAAAAGCTATGACGACGCTATACATCAACAGTCTGTACGACAAAGTGTCACGGAAATAGAATTAAACTGAACACCATTGGTTAGCGATGTATTGTCTCTCGACACAGCTAAGTAAGTGTCCATCCAACGCTTTTTTGCTCAGAATAATTTTCACAAAGACGTGATATACAGAGTTTAATAGAGTCTTCTGAACGTACGCGTCTTTGTGTGAATCTTCCACAATATGTCAGCACTTTGCTCGGCCATCAGAAGTAAACGCTTTCGCCAAGCGAGAATACTGATTGAAATGGGTATCGACGTGAATGTGAGAGAAGAAAAGCACAGGCGAACACCTTTGATTGAGTTGTGCTTCATTGAAGACGAGTCAAAAGCCGCCAGGATTGGAAAAAGTTTACTCACGAATGGCGCCAAAGTGGAATTGAGGGATAAACATGGCTTAAATTCTCTCCACTACGCGTGTAAATACGGTCGAGAACAGCTAGTTTCTTTGATGATCGATGAAGCACACACTTTTGATCCCAACATCTCGGACAAGGAAGAGAACACAGCTCTACACTACGCTGCTTTATCAGGCAATTTTGTCGTGCTAAATCTACTACTAAAGACTTTGAAAAGGTTCAAGTTAAACGTCGATAAGGCGAATATTCGTGGAGAAACGCCCGTTAATTTGTGCCTCAAAAACTGGACATTTCCTCTGTGCTCGGATTTTAGTTTCCGAAGGACGAGCCTCGAAACACGCCAGGGATAAAATCAATTTCAAAAGCGCAAGCGAATGGGAACAAACTAAAGAAAGTTTACATTCTGCGGCCAAGTCTCCATTGTTTATGACTTTACAGCTACAAACCGCGCGGGAAGAATCTCAACGAAGCTCACTGGTGGACGAAGAAAAACACAGAAGAAAAACGCCGGCCTTGCACTGCTCCAGTTAGAGGCGAAATGAACAAGCGGCCAAAGAGCCATAGAGACGATCTGAGGAAGCTTTTTCAATTTTACGAAGGACAGTTTACTTCCGCTTTTAGACCAGGTGTCAAGCCAAAGCCTACAATCGTTGAACCAGTGTCGACAGAAAAGACTCGATGTCAGAGAGCTCAGAGCTGTCAGAGATTACAGACTTTTTCCCTCAAGGATTAGATAGACTAAGCCGTCGCTTCAGTGTATCTAAAACAGCAAATGCAGCACTTAATACTAGTAGCGCCTTTCGGCGAAGATCGATCGCGACTGCCGGACTATCCACGAGCCAATCTCGAAGGCTCTCGTTATCGTCGTCGTTGGACGGTCGGAGAGGAACGCAGTCTAATTCCGTGCCGAAGATTCGCCGAGGATCGATTAATATAATCGCGAAATTGTCCGTCAATTCCCAAATACCGAAGCAGAATTCGTCTTGTGTTTCTCAAAAAGGGCGACGAGGATCATTAGATGTTAGAAATAAAGGGATTGACGGTGCGAGAAGGTCGATCAGCCCGCGAAGTAGATCACCTTTTTCAGATTCAAGTTAATGAACAAACTTCAGACTTTAGACGAAGCAAGCGACGACGGCGAAGAAGATGAAGAAGAGGACATTTTACAGAGAAGCTCTCCAGCAGCCATGCAAACTATGAACGCATAAAGGATATTTACTTTTGAATGTACAAACCTAATTATATTTATCGTTTTAGTAAGCTTAGTAATTGGTAATTTTTTTGTGGTTGTACTATTTAGTACTGAATTGATTAGAGAGCAACGCTAAAGACGAAGACCGATTAAATTAATACGATATGTACATGTAGTCTCTTTCAAAGCAGTTTGATTTGTTATCGACAAAGGAAATCACTATTACAGTCAAACCATTCATTATTGACTTTTAGTCCATTATTGACTTTTTTTTTTGAAAATTGATTTTTCATCTTGAACTAGTAGTAGGAAAGTGCCGGTTCTACGCCACGGGGCGGCCCGGGTCAGCCCGGGCTACACGGGCGGCCCGGTTCAGCCCGGGCTAGGGGGAGTTCTGGGCCACGGGCGACCCGGGCCAGCCCGGCTAAGGAGTCAGACCCTCTCCGGCCACCTCTGGAGTTATTTTTAAAACGATCCTATTCGGTCTGTGTTATTCCACGACTATTTTTAAAACGATCAGATGGACTTTTGGTTTTTTGCTGACGTTTTTATTTTCCCAGTTTTTCATTTTTCCGTGAATCAGCAATTCCTATACCGTGATGCACCAGAGCGTGTTCATCTACAATAGAAGTTTTAATCATCAATGGTAGAGTTTACAGGACTGAAGCTGCCGACTAAAACTTGGGAAAAGTTTTCTAGACCACGAAAAAGCTAGAGTTGCTGTCGTTCCCATAACAACACGATACCCTACTTTATCAGTTCTCAACACATGTGGTATATTGTTTCACAACACTTATAGTCTATTGTTTCACAACACTTATAGTCTATTGTTTCACAACACTCAAATCTGACAAAATTCAAACTCTGCAGTTATGACTATGATAAACAAAATAAAATAAACAAGTTTTTTAAATACGCTATAAAAGGTAATAAATAATTATTGTATGGAAATTCAATTTGTGAAATCTAAACTCGAACACAGTCTCAATGACTCGGCTAGTAGACAGTCTATAAAATACACCAAAAGACGGAAGTTTATTTCAACCAGACTGGCTAGATACGTACCATATTGTGTTGATAAGTACTTTTGGTCATTGTGAACCCAGCTTTCCTTTTGACCAGAGTTCCTCTTCTTCTTCTTTAGTGACCTGTCTGGCTTTATTGGGACGTTTTCCATGGCCCGCTTCTCGTAGTAGCTTCGCTCTTCCCTCTATGAAGACTTGTTTTGACGATGAAACATACCCAGAAATCAGAGACATGCCTGGTCGCGCAGCTCATTATTCATAAGCTTTTCGTACATTTACATATCAAAGACAAATGGTAGAAATGTATGGCAAAACATAGAAAATCAGAAATATCTGAAGAACTAAAACTTCGGATGCAAAACTCCCGATAGCTAATTTACAAGTTTAATGTTTTGGGTGCTCGAATCGAGTACACTTCTTACAATCAAGCGAAAATAAAGTATGACTAAATCGATTTCAAAAATCGCTCTCTCAACAACATCTCACCTCTATCATTTACTGTAAAAGGCCGCCAAATTGAGTAAATTCCTAAAAGTTGGAGTCCGGTAGCAGCTTCGTCGTGCGTGGTACACACTTTCCCGATAGCCAGTTCGAAAGGACGTCATCTAAACTGATAATAAAGTGTTTTTTTTTTTAGAACAATCTATTAAAGTCCAATTGCGTTCTTCCATGATAAATTGATATATCTTCGTATAGCCTTCGTATAGCCTCTGGTGGCAGTTAAGTTCCAATGTCAGCCTTGGAAGTAGCAATAAAACCGTTTTAGAATCCTAAGTTAACTCGCATTCGATTGCCTGAAGTTGAAGCTTCGCTTGAACTCACAACTGGTCGTGCATGGGCGCAACAGAATTCCCTCCTGCTAAGGAGCACTAGGGGATTTGGTTCATAAAGCATCGATAGTATTTATAATAATATATATTTTTATAAAGCACAATTACAGTTGTCTTCTCCGCAACGCCATTTTCTGATTTTTCACAATAATTCCCTAATTATGTAACCATGACGATGCCCACATGAGCAACAATACCCATAAAGTAAAACTTCAGACTCTTGCCTTATATTTATGTTGCAATTCAATGATATTTAATGACTTTCTAGAAAATGAATAAGGGAATATAATACTGTGGAATGACCCTAAACTATAATCTCATAATTAATAAGTTCAGATACATACTATCTTCTGCAAACAGGTCTATTGCCTCAGTCTTGACTTTATCTTTACCATACTGGTCTTTAATGGTTCCATTGATTTCTTTCTCAAGGGTTTTTCCTACCTGAAAGTTCAAGAGAGAAAAAGAAAAGACGATGATAATATTTAATAATAATAACAATTCATTATCGGGAGTGTGTATCCATAACTCAATGGTATACACATCCCTTCGCATGCACCTGCTAAAACTACATTACATTAGAATTTAAATTTAAAATAAAATTAAAATAATAAAATTAAAATAAATAATTCTGAAAGGTTTTGGTGACCACCAGCTTTGCATAAAATTTGCAACTACATTGAGCTTTGAGACCGTGCATCAAACATGCACTGGTCATCATCAAGCATCGAGGCATGCTGATGGAAATCTTGAAGGGCACAAACGATATTCATGCATCGTTTGCAACCAGTGGTACAACATATACAAGTCACATACGCATAGTCTGACAGTGTACATAAATACAAGTCAAAATCTTGATATAAACATTTTGTTGCTCCACTGACAATATTTACCAATGGAATTCAACCAATCCTGATAATTATAATTATAATATTAATATTTATTACATGAAACTAAAACAAACAAACAAATTAATTAATTGGATTCTAACCTCGCTACGATGTTGAAAAGCAAGGACAGCAGACGTCAGCTCAAGGATCACCATCACAAGCAACAGACCAAAGAACTAAAACATTTAACTTTAGTCAGTATTTAACTTACAATTATTTTGCACTATATACATGTAATATTCAACAAAATAAAAACTCAATACTAGGGTGAGGGTGGATCTAAACATGTAGACTCATCCCCAGGCTTCTCATCATTTGCTATATGTGATACATGTACATTTGTAGGATAAATACAATGGAAACTAGTGAGTACACTAGTATGGGCTGCGTCGATATATAATGATAAATACAATGGAAACTAGCGAGTACACTAGTATGGGCTGCGTCGGTGTATAATGATAAATACAATGGAAACTAGTGAGTACACTAGTATGGGCTGCGTCGGTGTTATAACGAAAAATTCAATGGAAACTAGCGAGTACACTAGTATGGGCTGCGTCGGTGTATAATGATCAATTCAATGGTTAAAGGAAATCTATAGCACCATAAAAAAGAGTACTTAACTGACGTTTCAAGTCCTTAGCCCTTTGTTGGAGCTCTTACTGTTATTGTTTGTATATTTAATAAATAACTACTGACATTATTAAAGTGTCATATATTTCTGTATTATTCTAGATTCTAAAGCAATACCAGCCTGGGCTAAAACCAGCCTTGATGCAGAGAAGGCCATGGATGAGAAAGTTGAGGCAGAACAACAAGTGAGTTTGAATGATTTGTTATTAATACATGTATACAATGTGAGTGTGGGTAAAAGGGTCATTGAGTGGTTGACTGTATATTGATTGCATTAATTGGATTAATAAATAATTTCCTCAATTAATAAATAAATATTATATTGACTGATTGATTGATTGATTGATCAGTTGGTTGTTTGATTGGTTGATTCATTCAATCATATTCATTCATTTCATTCAATTCATTTTCATTCATTCATTTCCATTCATTCATTTCCATTCATTCATTTTCATTCATTCATTTCCATTCATTCATTTTCATTCATTCATTTTCATTCATTTATTTTCATTCATTCATTCATTCATTTGTTATATTATGAAGCCTATATTTACAATATTCTTGCTCTTCAGGTAACGACGATGCGAGGCATGGTTCAGGTAGAACAGGTATACAGTGTAGTGTGTGGTAAGCGCAAGACGTAGAGGAGAGAGACGCAGACACTGTGGTAAGAGACAAACTATATACACTACCATGTACAACATCGGTGACACTTGTGTTACAACGACGATGCGAGGCATGGTTCAGGGTAGAACAAAGACCAACAGGCAAGAAAGTTATTGATCTGCTGAAATCTTCACCTGGAAATAATGCTGAGAGAGATTTCAATTTCTTACCTAAAACGCTACTTGAGAGGCTTAGATGAAGACAATCTGGATAAATTCTCACAGGTGCTACCATGATATGTGTTGATCAAATAGAAATGAGATTCACTTCTTTGGAGGGGTTGGCCAGACGTCCAGTGGCACACACATGTGGGCCATCTCTCGATATACCATCTACCTATCAAACATTCCCTGAATTCCGCGAAGAAATGAACAGCATAATCTCTAGTGAATACTTGGACATTGACTTTTGCATAGACATGTTTGAAGAGGTTAAGATTGCAGCGAACAAACGGTTCAGAGACCTAAGTTTAAATTCATAGTTTTCCCTAAAGTTGTCGCGTATCTTTTCAGTCCACACGGACTTCGTATTATAGCGCAAATTCGGCGAGTAAACCAAGCTTATGATAAATACTGATGTCTTTTTTTTCGGTGTATTTTCTCCAGTTTGTGTGTGTAACTAGCCGAGAGCTTGATCAAAAAGTATATAAAGTGCTACTTAAGCGTTGTGACAGTGTTTGACAATTGGCAGGATAGAAAAGAAGGCGTTTTTGCTAGCTCTATATATTAACATCACGCAGAAAACTTAGATTAATGATTAGTATAGCGTATGGCCTATATCTTTATCAGTCATATCGCCGATAACGTGCTGCAAGAAGCTGAAACATGGAGACTCGTACTTCTTCGCTAAACTTTACCTTTCACAGCTCAGCTCTGTGTCAAAGTGTACAGGTAAGAAGGGACCATCCCTTCATAGAGAAAGCTTAGTTTCTAAACATAGAAGTAAACGAGCGTGACCGGGATTATTTGCGTTTTCTTGTGGGTCGCGGGTCTTGATGACAGCGCGTCAGTTAAAAAGTGTACAGGTTTCGTCACGTTGTGTTTGGCGTGAATTTGTCGTCCTTTCTACTGAAAGCGACGCGTACTGCAGCGACACCACATAAGTATGTATGAACAACAAGATCCAGTGTTTGCCGAAAAGCTGACTATGTCATTATATGTGGATGATTTGGTAACAGGGGGTAAGGAAGCAGAAGACGTCGTAGAGTTGTACCGTAAGACGAGCGATCGAATGGCGAGTGGAGGATTTAAACTCCGTAAGTGGCTCACTAACGACCCAGAGATAAGGGAGAGTATAATGACCAATGAGGATCGAGCAAACGAGAGCCAGGGAAGTCTTCCGGATGATGAGAGTTATGCCAAGTCAAGCTTTGCAACTGGAAGGAAGTGAGCTCTGGTGGAAGGGACCACCATGGCTAATAGAGCCCTAGGATCAGTGGCCAGGTCAGGTTCCCATACTAGCAGTGATGAGAGTAGAGTAGAAAAGAAAAAGACCGCAGCAATGTCAGTTAATGTGACGGAAGCACAAGGGCTAGATAAGGTCATAGACATCGAGAAGTATAGTAACGCAGATAAGCTCTTCAGAGTGACCGCGTGGGTCAAGCGGTTCTGTCCTAACGCGCGCAAACAGTGTAAAACTGACCGAGAGATGGGGGTGTTGACTGTGGCAGACTGGCTTAGGAGTGCAGAGATGGAGTGGATTAAAGTTGCGCAGACGGAGCTCAAGAAACAGCCCAACTTTGCGCAGCTGTCGATCACACAAGTTCGGGTTAGCTGAGGACGGTCAGGGGTTATTAAGGTGTAAGGGACGACTAGAGTACGCAGACCTACAGGCTGAAACAAGGGAGCCGGTAATTCTCCCAAAGGGTCACAAAATAACATATCTGTTTATACAGAAGTGCTACGAGAAGGTTCAGCATATGGGGGTACGTAGCACTTTAGCGGAGTTGATCATGAGAACGAGATTTTGAGTCCCAAGGGAAGACAGCTAGCAGCAAAAGTTGAATCAATGCGTGGTGTGTAAGAGAGTGCAAGGTAGGCCTTAAGTTGCGCCACCAGTGCAGCGAGTTTGCCAGACATCCGAGCTGTGAAGCAAGCAGAGCCGTTTTCCAAGGTAGGTGTAGACTTCGCTGGTCCCTTGTATGTACGTGGGAATGGTAAAGATATGTCAAAGGTGTACGTCGCACTATTTTCATGCTGTGTCACTAGAGCCATACATCTAGAGCTCGTACAAGACTTGTCTGTCCACAGGTTTAGGTTGTGTTTGAGGAAATTTGCAGCAAGGAAGGGAACTCCTCAAGTGATGGTATCAGACAACGCCCAGACCTTTAAGGGTACAGAGGAGGAAATTAGACAGCTTTATGAGCACCCACAAATCAGATCAGACTTAGATAGCATGCAAGTGGAGTGGAGATTTAATCTAGAGAGAGCCCCTTGGTGGGGTGGGTTCTTTGAACGGATGCTTGGGAGTGTGAAGAAGTGTTTGAAGAAAGTGATAGGTCAGTGACGCCAGGTTGACCTTAGAGGAGCTAGACACAGTGTTAGCGGAGGTAGAATGTACGCTTAACTCAAGACCGCTGACCTACGAGTACGACGACCCAGGTGAGGAGGTTTTGACGCCAACGCATCTCATCGCATTCCACGGCAGGCGTATAAACTCCCTGCCAGATGAACCAGACGAGGGCGAAGTAGAAGGTGAGAGTAGCAGTAATAGGAGGTATCGGTACTTGTGTAAGAAACTCAGACACTTTTGGAATTCTCGGTTTTCACCTACGTCATTTAAAATTTCCCAGGACTTATATAGAACAAAACCTTCATAGGCCGAAAGAGCAGCCAAAACCATATATCTCAGCCGAAGCTATAGTTAAAAGAAGTTTCAGATACGACTGAAGATACTGGTAGACCCAATGTACGCGTTTAGACTTCGCAGTAGAAGATAAAAAAGTATCTCTAGGTTTAGATCTAACTTTGTTAAATTCAGCCTTGGCTGTATTTGATTTATAGCCTCTACGAGTCAAGTATGTTTGATATTCCGCGCTTCTTTTGTCGTATAATTCTGAGAAGGGTGCGAATTCCGTGGGTCTAAATATATATGGTTGTCCGTAGTTTAGAGTAATCATCAGTGATAATGTAACCTTTCTCAAATGACAACGTAAGATCTAAAACGTTGAGGCTTTCTTTAGAGTAGACTGAAGTGAACTTAATAGTAGGATGCAAAGACTGAATTCGATTCAACAAATCCGTATACTCGAGAAATTTATCTAGCAGTCCAAAGTCCAAAGATCAAAAATATCATCCCATGCTATATCGCCACCACAAATTGGGTTTGATAGTAGTATGTGATCTTGCTAACTCATCAATCACCCCCATTGCCAGATCAGCGTAACTACAAGCGTTCTTCGGAACCATGGCAGTTCCATGGATCTGAAGGGGCCCCCGAAACGTCGAGTTTGGAATCGAGTTCGAGTTCGAGGTTCGAGTTCGAGGTTCGAGTTCGAGGTTCGAGGTTCGAGTTCGAGGTTCGAGTTCGAGGTTCGAGTTCGAGTTAAGGTTCCGCCGAGTTCAAGGTTCGAGTTACGGTTCGAGTTACGGTTCGAGTTAATAGGAAATTTGTTATCCCAGTCTGGCGAAAAGCTCTTTCTACTAATAATTTGTCGATTAACTTTGCATAAAGGCTCTCGTCACATGTGAAAAAGAGAAGTTAAGTTTTGAAGATGACAGCGAAATTATCAGTCTTTGTTTTCATCAGTTTTAATATGATATCCCCAGCGTAGTCAATTCGAATCCAATCGAACCCAATCGTTCCGGATTGTTTTTGATTGGGTTTGGCAATATTGAACATAATCGAATTCTCCCATGCAAAAATTTTGCCAATCGAACACAATCGAACGTTCGATAATCGAACGTTTCTTGAATCGGACATAATCGATCTGATTGAACATCTTTCATGCTCCGCGCTTTCAAAACTCCCAGTAATTCCCGCTGTCATGATCAAATAAGAAACGCAAGATGTCGTGGTTGTCAAAGGATACCGAGGGTTTTCCCTGTGCCCTGTGTCACGTATTGAAGGCATCTAGCACGCATCTCACCTACTGATACAGACGGTCTATTTCCTGCCTTCAGTACTAAGTATAATTCTCTGATCAGATACTGCTCAGTGACGCAGTGTGTATTATCCTAACAATTTCAAGTCTACTCCCACAGTCTTCTGACGTCACCTCAAGGTTACAATCTCATCTCGAAACCAATTGCTCGAAACCATGATGATGAAGGCTATTGCGAAATGGAATGTCAGGGGGTACGATATTGATGAATGTTTAGACATGGCGAGAAGATTAGTTGACAAGTTGCCAACCAAAGCAATGTCATCTGAAGTGGCGCTGGTGATACTGACTATCATATAAAGGCGGGATTCGGGATGCGAACTTAAAACAGAGCGGGAAGCGGGATTCTCAATTACGAGCGGTAGCGGGATTTCGTGATTTTAGGCGCCGGGATTCGGGAATCGTAAGTGTTTGCAGCGGGATACGGTATTAAAATTGACTTATCATCAGTTAATTATTGATCAGCGTATGAATAGACTTCTTTGTCGTTGTCATCGAATCCATTATCACTTTTTAAATTACCTTCGGTGTGTATTTTGATTTCCGTTTATCTGGAAATGACGTCACAGACGTCACATGAAAAGAATACTAGTCCAGATGTCTTTTAAGTCATATCATGTCATAGAGGTCACAGAGCATCACAAGCTAAGATCTCACAACGTGCTTTACTCCTTTACCATTCAACAAATACTTCAAAGTGATCTTCGACATCTTCTATTGACTCTTCAAAGACTTCACTGCTCAAGAGACTCGATCAGTGTTTGAAAGAATGGGCACATACCTATGGCGCCGCAATTCGCCAGAAGACAGTGCGTCAAGAAACTATGATGGCAAAAGCTGGAACTCTACCAACTTACTTGTACCAAAAAGACCCGGCAAAAAGATGTTGTTCCAGGAGAGGCAGTTAATCTTACAGATGACGTAGACGATGCGGAGATGAGTACGAGTCATCTAGCAGTGCAGACGAGGAAGAAATCGAGGACGAAATGACGACTTTGGGTGGGGAAGCGAACTTCTTGCTTGGGAGATCGAAAAAGTATCGACCTTCGGTAGAACTGTCCGCATCAATTCCCGGATAATGTTTTGAATCTTAGCATAAAGAAGAAAAAAACTAACAAAATGAAAAGAAAAAGAAAAAAGAAAAGAAAAACTAAGAGAAAAAAAATGTAAAGAAACAATATTGAACACTATACAGCAAGAATTAAACACGTACGTACCGGCGTTTGTTTACTTGGCTTTCATTCATTGCATAAAGGTATGTCTTTGACTTTATCCATACTTAATAATTAATCCAGAAACTGAAATTGTCGAATCTTTGGCGGGATCGGGATTTTAATATAAAAACGAGCGGGATGGCGGGATTGCCAGCAAAAAAGAGCGGGATGGCGGGAACCGAGAACCCCTATTGGGGACCCTCCTAATACCACGACATCACAACACGGCAGATATATATTTCTTTCAGTTCACGAAGTAAATTATACAGGATGATAATCAATTTATTCATAAAAACTACAATCACGAAGTAAATTTCAACGAATTCACGAAAAGTTTGTCGAAGAACAAATAAACCCTGGGATCCAGGGTCGGACTAGTCTTCGTTTCAGAAGTTTCTAGGTTGGACCATAACTCGAACCATACTGACTCGAACCGTAACTCGAACCGATGATTTACGACTCCCGACTGCCAATCCAAATCAATTATCATATCACTTTGAAGTTATCACTGAGCCATTGTTTATTCGTGAATACAAACTGATGGATCTCGCTAAATTATATTCTATTATGCGCTTGTTGTCGTCCGGTTGTATGGAAGAAGTTCAGAAAACCTCTAAAAAGGCTGTTAATGACTGTATTGTTGCCATGTTTGTGGCAAAGAATCTTTCGATAAAAGAAGAAAAAGAAATGTTGAAGATTTCGTGATCATTTTCGGAACATGTTTTAAACGAGAAAGTTGACCCTAATGTTCCTGTATGGAAACCTTTTGTGCTCTTCGTTTTGAAACCAGAGAGAAACTAAACTCCCAAAACACGGCGTCAGGGAAAACTATGGATCACAGAAAGAGGCCGGAGAAACGACTGCATTTGGACTACATATTGCCACATGGGAATCCACAGGTAGCCCAAGTCATTGCCAGAAATCAGAGACATTTTGCGTCTACGATTATTTGTGTCAGCGGAGTTACCCAGAATCAAAAGATTATGCTCAAATTCATGTAAACTATGTGAAATCTGAATCACAAACTAATAGTGTGAAGCGATCTTGATCATACAGCCTCTACATTTTAAAATAATTGCAAATTTAGCAAAAAGATACGAAAATGGTATTTACCACAGGAAGCCCAATGTTGAACCCCCTCCCCTCCATCGTCTCTCCTATTTCTCGCTTTTTGAGCCTAACTCAGCTAACTATCTCTGGGTTTCCTGTGTAATCTAACAGGCCAGGCTACTTATGTAAACATGGCGATCCAAATAATCTTGACAGAAGCGTTTCATCGAGTGAAAAACAACGGTGAAAACAGTATATTTACTCAGTATGCTTCTGTATCGGCGAAAGTGGAATTTAGCTTATCTTTGGCTGGATTTTGTCATATTAGAAGTGGAATTTATGGCCAAACAAGTGTGATATTCTGTGAGTTTAGACAGGAGCCCATTACTAGGAGCCTCCCTCTAGTAATAGGTTCATACGACATCATTTGCACAAATTGGGCTATTTTTAGATATGCAAATTTCCGAAGAATTTCAAATTGAAAAATAAATGGCGGCCAAACGAAAGACGCGAGGACTTGATCCAAAATATTGATATTCTTAATCCATGGAAGTACAAGTCTATTTTCCCCCTGCACAAGAACGAGACGAACTGTACAATGAATGTATCACATGTATCAATAAACTGACATACTGCCAGAGCGCTTAGTGGCGACTTTTAGTTTGGCGACTCACGATGTCGCGAAATTCTTCTACGTTCTTCTACCTATCGCTTCATGTTTATTCTTGTTTTATCAACTTTCTTCTGTTGGTTTTTGATTCACAATTTAGTCTTCGTAAGAATGAAGCGTTCTCACAGTGCCATTTCGACTCTGATGAAGCAACCATCACCTTCATTATCACTGATATAGTTTCAGTGGACAGCGACGCCAACATAACCAACCACACAAATGTGCACTTTGCTAAAGAACTTCTTCGCCGAAAGATTGTCGAAAAACAACTGAAACTTTGAACCGACGAACCGTGCCTTAAAGAGCGGCAAAGAACACTAAAACAAGAGGGTTATCACTGAGTGTATGGCGAAGTTCTTTCGCCAAAGACGACTTCAGTTCAAAGAAGGCAAGATAACCGGCACTCCAAGATCAGCCACTGAATAAAAATGCGATAAAATCTTCATCCAGGCCACAGAAAAAGAAGCTCCCCTGTACCTCACTTCGCTGTTTTAGCTATAGAAGGAACTTTGTGTCAATGTCGAGAATTTTCGACAAAATCCTACTTCAGTTCGTGATTCATTTTGCTGCGTTTCAGACAACAAATGCTAATATTAGCAAAACACACCGGCGGTTTGGAATATTCATAGCTTGGTTGTCACTGCTAGTCCTGCACAAGTTTAATTAGGTTCTTCGTAACAGATTATCCATGATACCAGATCGTTGAATTCCTTCTCAGAAAGAGCAGAAGATGTACTTCGTTTTTTGGCCGGGTTTTGAACTGGCCTTTGAAGTCTTTGAACTAGCTAGCTTTGTTTTTAGACGTTCTCGCACTTGAAGTTTTGATATAAATAATAATACCTGGAGTTAGTTTTTTGTTGTTTTGTTTTTAATGTTTTCAATCATTGTTCTTCCTCGCTTGATGAAGTACTGAAGTCAGACGACAACACTGGCAGATCTGCAATTTCACTAGATTCAGATTCTTCACTAGAACTACACGGTACGCTTTCGGCTGCCATCGATCAGTGTTGAATCTGACGTCAAATTCCTATTGTGTAAGACGCGACATGGTTGGTTCATCGCGCGGAATTTATAATGAGTGTTCTATTTTTAGCCCAATTTGTGCAAATGATGTCGTACAGACCTATTATAGGAGGAAGGCTCCTAGTAATGGGCTCCTGGTTTAGATGATGTCCTTTCGAACTGGCTATCGGGAAAGTGTGAACCACGCTCGACGAAGCTGCTACCGGACTCCAACTTTTAGGAATTTACTCAATTTGGCGGCCTTTTACAGTAAATGACAGAGGTGAGATGTTGTTGAGAGAGGGATTTTTGAAATCGATTTTGTCATACTCTATTTTCGCTTGTTTGTAAGAAGTGTACTCGATTCGAGCACCCAAAACATTAAACTTGTGAATTAGCTATCGGGACTTTGCATCCGAAGTTTAGTTCTTCAGATATTTCTGATTTTCTATGTTTTGCCATACATTTCTACCATTTCTCTTTGATATGTAAATATACGAAAAGCTTATGAATAATGAGCTGCGCGACCAGGCATGTCTCTGATTTCTGGGTATGGGAGCATCCAGTCAAATTATCCAAACTCTTCATGAACTAGACGCTCTAGTAGCGTTAAGTCGGGCTTCTTGGAGCAAGCAGTGGTTGCTGCGATCGGTAATCTCGACTGAATCTGATTTGCTCTCGACCATATATCCATTATCAATGAAATATTGTCAATGGCAATAAAGCTCGAGCAAGAGCCCGCGCGCCCTAGACTAATGCATCAAACACGTACCAAGGTAATTCATTAACGCACTATGGTTTAGAATGATCATAAAGTATTGTATATGTACAATAATCAAATCTCCCAGCACAAGAATAGCTTTTTCTAGAATATCACAATCATCAAGAGTATTTACCATGTCTTCTACTGAATACATGAAATTCAATACACAGGACGTGACGAGATAAACGATCGCTTCTACAAAAATAACTAGAGCCATGACATTCACACACAACACGAGTATAATTATAATGGACATACTTTGCATTAAACGCGATCTGAATTGTTGTACATTTATTGTCACCATAACATCATTATACTTGTGTACATTACTTAGATCCATCACTTTCTCTAGAACATCACAGTCATCAAGAGTATTTACCATGTCTTCTACTGAATACATGAAATTCCATACACAGGACGTGACGAGATAAACGATCGTTTCTACAATAATAATACTGATTGTACAAACAAAATCTAACCGTATTTTACTAGCATTTAACACAATGAAACAAAACAAAAGAATGACGATATTTACTCCTCACGATCACAAGACGACATCACCTTCCTTCGACAAGGTTTGCGAAGAAGCGAAAGAGGACGATGTGTGCGATGTCTCGTCTTGATAAACCCCTGATGTGTTTTGAGCCTTCGGTGATTATCTTAGCGGCCGGCACAGGGCGCATGCGCTGTAGAACCCAATATGCGAATACGAAGAAGAAGAACGCTCTGCATTTTTAGAGTCGGGTCTTCCACAGGAAGCCCGACTAATAAGCGCCAGTTTTAAGTAGAAAACAGTTTAATTGTTTGTAAATCTTATTTGGAGCAAATTCTAAGCATTTTAGAGTGAAGAACCACAATTTTCGGAAACGGCCAGACTACGGTGTTTATTTGATCAATGAGGTCGAAAATTATGCTAATTTTCTCAAGCATAATAGTTTTATTTCTCAAATATGCTACATTGAATTCCCAAGCTTGAAACTTTCTAAACTGAAAGAGCAAATATGAAGCTTTCCTGGGGCATGGCGTTTTCTTCAAAAAATGATGTACCAGATTCCTTTTTCGCACCTCAAACATTACCTATATTTCAACGTTCCGTTCATGGCGCTCAGTATACCTTTTTAAAACCAAATTTGAAACATAACTACAGAAGTTACAGAAAAATAAATTGTACAGAAGAAAAGACCAAGAAACATTTATTACGTGTACTGAATATCGTGTTGTTGTAGTGCTAGAGGTGAACACACACCGACTGTTCAAAGTTGCCTTATAATTTAGCCGAAAATTTTCAGTCGTCAGACGGGTTTTTAAAAACTGCAAATTTCTCCTAAAATAAAAATCGCTGGAACTTTTTAGTATTTTCCCCTGAAATAGGTCATTCAAAGGAATGATATGCATGCAAAAGAAAATTAAATTCGATTTTTTTTTTCGACCTTATTCCAATTCCACTGTTCTTAATACTATTTTTCCACCTAAGTCTATTATGACAGCTTTTAGAAGAACTAAGAACCTTAAGGAATTACTGGCACCTTCTATATCCACAAAAGATCTTTCTGATACTTTAAATTCCAGTCACGGATGCTTCAAGTGTGGCAAGAGGTGCGACCTATGCAAAAACTTCCTGGTTCAGTCTGATTGTTTTAGGAGTTTTTCCACTGGTCGTACCTACAAGATTAGGCAATCTGTTTGCTGTACTTCTAGCAACGTTATCTATCTTATTTCATGTACTAAATGCAACCTTCAATATGTTGGTTCCACTTCTAATCAATTTAAGGTCCGTTTTCGCAATCACAAATCTTCTATATTGTTACTAAGAAAACAAATTGCGAAGTAGCCATCCATTTTACAGTATGGACACTCGAACCGTGAACACTTAGGTTTTTTTCTAGCACATATAATAAATTATCGATTGAGCAAATTGATCAGGAAAATGATTTCATTTGATCACTAAGTGTATTTACAGTGCGACTACACCAACCAAGGCCACCCAAACAAATTTTCATACAAATTTTCTAATCACATTTGTGACGGTGAATAACAGAATGAAGTCGAATTCTACAATTTAAACTGTTTCTTGTTCACTCTTGATCATATACATACACATATAAAGTAAAATATATGCTTTTAAAGCGAAAATTTGAACATTTGTGCAGATTCTATTGTTTAAATACTCAATTGTGATTGGATAATTTGTATGAAAATTTGTTTGGGTGGCCTTGGTTGGTGTAGTCACACTGTAAATTCAATGCTCCATTTGAAAGGCTATGAGGCAATAGAAAGTTCGAAAAAAAAAGTTCGGAAAAAAATTGAAGTGTTCACGGTTCGAGTGTCCACACTGTAATGATAGCCCGCATAATCTCAATGACTTTAACTTCATTGTTATAGAAAAAATAACACATTCTCAAACTGATCATCTCCCATTCTCATTCTATGAGTAACAGAGAGACCCCTGACAAGAGTATACTATCGACAGTTTGTATCTCATTAGATATTTGTATAAATATATTGGTTGTAGCGGTGGGAGAATTACTAAATGTATTGTATTGTATTGTATATATATATTTTTAGATCATCTTGTATCCAATCATATTTGAGATCGTACCGGGCTCCGTTTTACACTTGGTGTAATACACAAATCACTGCATCGTATTTTCGACTGCGAACAAGACTGATCTATACAAGAGTAGTAGGGAAATGACAGTTCTGCATCACGGGCGGCCCGGGTCAGCCCGGGCTACACGGGCGGCCCGATTCAGCCCGGGCTAGGGGGAGTTCTGGGCCACGGGCGTGGCGGGCCAGCCCGGGGAAGGAGTCAGGCCCTCTCCGGGCCATCGCACAGGTCCCACTTCTGGAGTTATTTTTAAAACGATCCTATTCGGTCTGTGTTATTCCACGACTATTTATAAAACGATCAGATGGACTTTGGGTTTTTGGCTGACGTTTTTATTTTCCCAGTCTTTCATTTTTACGTGAATCAGCAATTCCTATACCGTGATGCACCAGAGCGTGTTCATCTACAATATAAGTTTTAATCATTAATGGTAGAGTTTACAGGACTGAAGCTGCCGACTAAAACTTGGGAAAAGTTTTCTAGACCACGAAAAAGCTAAGAGTTGCTGTCGTTCCCATAACAACACGATACCCTACTTTATCAGTTCTCAACACATGTGGTCTATTGTTTCACAACACTTATAGTCTATTGTTTCACTTATAGTCTATTGTTTCACAACACTCAAATCTGACAAAATTCAAACTCTGCTTTATGACTATGATAAACAAAATAAAATAGCTTTTAAATGCGCTATAAAAGTTAATAAATAATTATTGTATGGAAATTCAATTTGTAAAATATAAGACCAAACACGTTCTCAATGACTCAATAAAATACACCAAAGACGGAATTTTATTTCAACCAGACTGGCTAGATACGTGGTCTATTGTTGTATCAACAGGTGACCATATGTAAACATTAATCCACACGCGCGAGTCTTTTTAAAATGTGATTTATTTACAACTTGGCAAGTCTGTATTGCTCACAACATTTCTTTAAAGAATGCGCAATCATATTTTCTAAATCTGTAAAATCATCCGAAAGTCGCGCCTTCCGTAGAATTTTACACCAGCCATAATATTGTTCTTCACTCGAGTTCAGCTGGTCCTTGCTTAACCAGACTATAGGGACTGAATGGGAAAGGAAAACTATAGGCTTCCATGATGTACGTGAACAACAATCGAATGATACGACCGTTCCCATCAGCCAAAGGGGTGTATTTCTAAAAAATGTGTACACCAACCAAGCTAGTAGGTGAATCAAATCTTTCAAAGCTTGTGCACCGTCATTCACGTTTAGAGTAAACCATCGCCAATTATACTGGTCAATCAAAGTCTGCATTTCTTTTCCAACAGTGCTTGTGTAATAATGAATGTTTCCTTCAAATTCTACCAATCGATCGTGACTACTACATTCTCCTATCGTGTAGAATTGTTTACGATGATTCATGAGTATCTTGTGAACTTCACATCGTAGATTGTGTTCTAGCAATCCACCATCGCGATATTTACTATGTTGATGTAAGTAATTATAAGCTTCAATAAACACTGATCAAAACTGAAACCAATTGAAGTAAACCGTTCAAACATCAGAGAAGTCCGACAAGACATAAAGAGAAATACATCAACACCAAATCGTGTCACGCTTGTTCAACTTCATTTAAAACGGATCACCGAACACATATATTATAGGACTACACAGGAACCCCAACCTATAACAAACGCCGCAAACATTACACAGGGATCCCAATTTCAATAGTTTCTGAATAAGTCAGGGAGGGGGGTACTTAAAATCACATAAAATCGGGAATATTTAGTTGTTTCTGGCATTTAAAACTTTTTTCGGATTGCACAGAACATATAGCTTCTAAAAGCTCTAGTTCTAGGTCTAGTTCTAGTTCTAGTTCTGACAGGCTATCAAGCTATTGGCTATCAGGCTATCGGCTATCAGCTATCAGGCTATTGGCTATCAAGCTATTGGCTATCAGGCTATTGGCTATCAGGCTATCGGCTATCAGGCTATCGGCTATCGGCTATCGGCTATCAGGCTATTGGCTATCAGGCTATCAAGCTATTATTGGCTATCAGGCTATTGGCTCGTAGGTTCGGCTCGTATAGGCTCGGCTCGTAAGCTCGGCTCGTAAGCTCGGCTCGTATAGGCTCGGCTCGGCTCGTAGGCTCGGCTCGTAAGCTCGGCTCGTAGGCTCGGCTCGTAGGCTCGGCTCGGCTCGTAGGCTCGGCTCGTAGGCTCGGCTCGGCTCGTAGGCTCGGCTCGTAGGCTCGGCTCGTAAGCTCGGCTCGTAGGCTCGGCTCGTAGGCTCGGCTCGTAGGCTCGGCTCGTAGGCTCGTAGACATGGTTATATGGTTATTGACCACTTAGTTAATAAATGAATAATAGATAAATAAAGGCAGAGATTCAAGTGTAGAATCTAGTGTAGATTCTAGTGGGGAATGAGGAGGAGGAGGAGGAGTGAATGAGGAGGAGGAGTGGAGGAGGAGTGGATGAGGAGGAGGAGTGAATGAGGAGGAGGAGTGAATGAGGAGGAGGAGTGAATGAGGAGGAGGAGGAGGAGGAGGAGGGAGTGAATGAGGAGGAGGAGTGAATGAGGAGGAGGAGGAGTGAATGAGGAGGAGGAGTGAATGAGGAGGAGGAGTGAATGAGGAGGAGGAGGAGTGAATGAGGAGGAGGAGGAGTGAATGAGGAGGAGGATTGAATGAGGAGGAGGAGTGAATGAGGAGGAGTGAATGAGGAGGAGGATATTTACCAATGAGAATTGCGATTTTGAAAAAATAAACTATAAAAAAGAGTGTATATATTGTAAATGAGTAGAAACAATATATACACTCTTTTTTATAGTTTATTTTTTCAAAATCGCAATTCTCATTGGTAAATATATCCTCCTCCTCCTCATTCACTCCTCCTCCTCATTCAATCCTCCTCCTCATTCAATCCTCCTCCTCATTCACTCCTCCTCCTCATTCACTCCTCCTCCTCATTCACTCCTCCTCCTCATTCACTCCTCCTCCTCATTCACTCCTCCTCCTCATTCACTCCTCCTCCTCCTCATTCACTCCTCCTCCTCATTCACTCCTCCTCCTCCTCCTCCTCCTCCTCATTCACTCCTCCTCCTCATTCACTCCTCCTCCTCATCCACTCCTCCTCCACTCCTCCTCCTCATTCACTCCTCCTCCTCCTCCTCATTCCCCACTAGAATCTACACTAGATTCTACACTTGAATCTCTGCCTTTATTTATCTATTATTCATTTATTAACTAAGTGGTCAATAACCATATAACCATGTCTACGAGCCTACGAGCCGAGCCTACGAGCCGAGCCTACGAGCCGAGCCTACGAGCCGAGCTTACGAGCCGAGCCTACGAGCCGAGCCTACGAGCCGAGCCGAGCCTACGAGCCGAGCCTACGAGCCGAGCCGAGCCTACGAGCCGAGCCTACGAGCCGAGCTTACGAGCCGAGCCTACGAGCCGAGCCGAGCCTATACGAGCCGAGCTTACGAGCCGAGCTTACGAGCCGAGCCTACGAGCCGAACCTACGAGCCAATAGCCTGATAGCCAATAATAGCTTGATAGCCTGATAGCCAATAGCCTGATAGCCGATAGCCGATAGCCGATAGCCTGATAGCCGATAGCCTGATAGCCAATAGCCTGATAGCCAATAGCTTGATAGCCAATAGCCTGATAGCTGATAGCCGATAGCCTGATAGCCAATAGCTTGATAGCCTGTCAGAACTAGAACTAGAACTAGACCTAGAACTAGAGCTTTTAGAAGCTATATGTTCTGTGCAATCCGAAAAAAGTTTTAAATGCCAGAAACAACTAAATATTCCCGATTTTATGTGATTTTAAGTACCCCCCTCCCTGACTTATTCAGAAACTATTGAAATTGGGATCCCTGTGTAATGTTTGCGGCGTTTGTTATAGGTTGGGGTTCCTGTGTAGTCCTATAATATATGTGTTCGGTGATCCGTTTTAAATGAAGTTGAACAAGCGTGACACGATTTGGTGTTGATGTATTTCTCTTTATGTCTTGTCGGACTTCTCTGATGTTTGAACGGTTTACTTCAATTGGTTTCAGTTTTGATCAGTGTTTATTGAAGCTTATAATTACTTACATCAACATAGTAAATATCGCGATGGTGGATTGCTAGAACACAATCTACGATGTGAAGTTCACAAGATACTCATGAATCATCGTAAACAATTCTACACGATAGGAGAATGTAGTAGTCACGATCGATTGGTAGAATTTGAAGGAAACATTCATTATTACACAAGCACTGTTGGAAAAGAAATGCAGACTTTGATTGACCAGTATAATTGGCGATGGTTTACTCTAAACGTGAATGACGGTGCACAAGCTTTGAAAGATTTGATTCACCTACTAGCTTGGTTGGTGTACACATTTTTTAGAAATACACCCCTTTGGCTGATGGGAACGGTCGTATCATTCGATTGTTGTTCACGTACATCATGGAAGCCTATAGTTTTCCTTTCCCATTCAGTTCCTATAGTCTGGTTAAGCAAGGACCAGCTGAACTCGAGTGAAGAACAATATTATGGCTGGTGTAAAATTCTACGGAAGGCGCGACTTTCGGATGATTTTACAGATTTAGAAAATATGATTGCGCATTCTTTAAAGAAATGTTGTGAGCAATACAGACTTGCCAAGTTGTAAATAAATCACATTTTAAAAAGACTCGCGCGTGTGGATTAATGTTTACATATGGTCACCTGTTGATACAACAATAGACCACGTATCTAGCCAGTCTGGTTGAAATAAAATTCCGTCTTTGGTGTATTTTATTGAGTCATTGAGAACGTGTTTGGTCTTATATTTTACAAATTGAATTTCCATACAATAATTATTTATTAACTTTTATAGCGCATTTAAAAGCTATTTTATTTTGTTTATCATAGTCATAAGGCAGAGTTTGAATTTTGTCAGATTTGAGTGTTGTGAAACAATAGACTATAAGTGAAACAATAGACTATAAGTGTTGTGAAACAATAGACCACATGTGTTGAGAACTGATAAAGTAGGGTATCGTGTTGTTATGGGAACGACAGCAACTCTTAGCTTTTTCGTGGTCTAGAAAACTTTTCCCAAGTTTTAGTCGGCAGCTTCAGTCCTGTAAACTCTACCATTAATGATTAAAACTTATATTGTAGATGAACACGCTCTGGTGCATCACGGTATAGGAATTGCTGATTCACGTAAAAATGAAAGACTGGGAAAATAAAAACGTCAGCCAAAAACCCAAAGTCCATCTGATCGTTTTATAAATAGTCGTGGAATAACACAGACCGAATAGGATCGTTTTAAAAATAACTCCAGAAGTGGGACCTGTGCGATGGCCCGGAGAGGGCCTGACTCCTTCCCCGGGCTGGCCCGCCACGCCCGTGGCCCAGAACTCCCCCTAGCCCGGGCTGAATCGGGCCGCCCGTGTAGCCCGGGCTGACCCGGGCCGCCCGTGATGCAGAACTGTCATTTCCCTACTACTTACAAGCTGTATTGAAGACTGCTGACTATCGGAAACATAATGTAAGTCATTAAAAAAATTTTTTTTTACAATTTTCCAAAAGGCAGGTGAAGACACAATAGGACACGAAGTCCCATACAAGGATCTCCACTCAAGTATGGGACAGTGTACAATAGCAGTTGGTATTTATTTGCTCAGCGTTTGAGAAAGACGCATGTTAGACCGATACTGACGCAGTGAGGATATCAATGGACGTCATTTCCGGATTCGTGAGGAATTTTCATTACCCTGCTCTGCGAAGCAGCGAATAGTAAACAGAACTTAAATAACAGCTATTTGAATAACAAAAGCTCCCTTGAGGCTTTCAACCCTTGTTTAACTGAAGGCCTTGTTACACGGTGAAACTGTTTCGTGAAACGGTGCGAGACAGGTTTCACAAAGAGTTGTAACATGGTCGTTTTCAGGAAACGTTTTCGAATTTGCGTTGCGAGACAGTTTCATGAAAATTAGAACTTCTTTCTACTTTTTCGTGAAACTTGAAGCAAAAACGTTTCATAAAACCAGCCATTGCACCGTGTAACACACTTCGTGAAACTTGTTTCAGCAAACATGTTACACGGTGAAACTGTCTCGCACCGTTTCACGAAAAAGTTTCACGAAAACGTTTCACCGTGTAACAAGGCCTTGAGGGTCTTGTGTTTTTATATGAAAAGCTTCTTTAAATAGTAAGGAATTCCAATTGTTATCACTGTTAATTACTGAGGTGTTCATCCGTACGGTCACTAGATAGGGTTCATTTGGATTCATATTTGAGTTGAAATGTTGGTCGGCAAATACGTCAGATGCAGTGGAAGAAAATCTATACTAAGTCTTCCACCAGACGTATTTGCCGACCAGCATTTCAACTCAAATATGAATCCAAATGAACCCTATCAGTGACCGTACGGATGAACACCTCAGTAATTAACAGTGATAACAATTGGAATTCCTTACTAATTAAAGAAGCTTTTCATATAAAAACACAAGACCCTCAGTTATAAACAAGGGATTGAAAGCCTCAAGGGAACTTTTGTTATTCAAATAACTGTTTACTGTGTAAATTACCATTCTGCCTGATGTTGGTTTAAAGTAAACCGAAATATTGCCAAACGTAGTTTGCCTTTTCATTGGAGGTATACTTCCATGATGAGTACGATTTTCGGAATATCATTTATTTTATTCTATTTAATCATGTACGAATTCAAAACCCGGGACAGGTCTTGAATTTCATCCCTACTCTTCCCTGGATGTCAGTGCCAGCCCCAGCTTCTAAAATGCAGGTTTTCCCGCGGATTTAAAACACTACGTCAATCAATGAGGGTGTGGTTGGTTATTAACTATATTATACTTAAACCTAAATACCATGATTGCCTCGGTTTCCTTTGTCCTTCCAGGGACATACAAACCGGCGGGAAAATTAGACAATGGATATCTGCATTGTCTCACTAATTTTCCCGGCGGAGACTCGGATCGTCCCCAGTGTGTCCCTCATATAACAATCACTGGGACCTTGGACAGAGTAGTCTGTCCGAATTACGTTTAACCTGAAAGCTGGCTCTACTCCAAGCTACTCAAGCGTCTAACACATGTGGGATGCTATGTCCTCGACTCTGCGCATGAGCAGCGCATATGCAAAGACCGGAATTCTTTCTTTTCTGGACTAAAATCTTGGAACTCTTGGAACTCTTATTTTCGGGCACTTTCCCTTGATTGGTCAACTTCAGCGTCTTTTACAAAGGCAAATCAACTCTCCGCCATGATTTTTGACCAAATGACGATTAAATATTCCTAATTAACTGACTAATAAAAATACTCGATCATTGTACAAATGAAACAAAGCATCACAATTTCTAAATTCTCCAGAGTGTGGTGTAATCAACGCTCTTTGAGCAAAATATTGTAGTTCGTACTGCTCTAAGTTATGCAAAGTGAACTATATTTTACTTTAATTCCTCGGTGATCATGGTATTACAAACTGATACCATGACAATTCGGGAAATTAGTGATTAAATTTCCCGCAAGCCTCGGGAGAGTTTGTAAAAGTCCCTCCGCCTACGGCGTCGGGACTTCCACAAACTCTCCCTCGGCTTGCGGGAAATTTAATCACTAATTTCTCTCTTGTCATGGTATTACTAATTATAAACATAAAGAGTATTATTATATTGCACGTTCGTACTTTGAACGAGCTACAGGGCAGCAAAGGGGTTACCCCAAAAATGGAGCGTGAATCGTGAAATTCATAAACATTCGAGCGTGATGCATTAATTTATGTTTCAACGTAATTGTCCCTTTTGACCGACTGTGATTCGTGATTTACCGCTGTTATGCTCTGTGAAACGTGAACGTTTAGGATCTAAACATTTTCGCGCGTGAAATTCCAAAATGTCGGCTAGCGCTCGTGATTCGTGAATTTCGGATATTTTGGTCCGTGACGCGTGCCTACAATAATAATAATAATTAATAATAATAATAATATTAATAATTAATAATCCGAATGAGGAGAGATTTGGATAAACATTTAATAAGAAAACATTGCGACAGCAAAACTCTAAAATTGATATTAATAATAATAATAATAATAATTTCTTAAAAATGCATTAACCGAAGTCTCAATGATACTAAAGATATAGTATTATAAAAGCGACGACGTTTCGACGTTTAGCTCACGTCATTATCAAGTCAAAAAATGAAGAGAAAACCGGCTATGAATATATATACAGTGAAAAATTCCCAAGGGACATATGAAATAAATGCAATGATATTAAGAACAATAAAAACAATAAAAACTAAAATACAAAGCTAAAGTGAGATGAAAAATGTCACTTGATAACTTAGCGCGAACAGAGTCTGTTTGTGTATTTAGGCTAGGCTTAATGTCTTTAATGAAAAGCATCTCGAATATTATATTTTTCATCTCACTTTAGCTTTGTATTTTAGTTTTTATCCCTTAGGAATTTTTCACTGTATATATATTCATAGTTTTCTCTTCATTTTTTGACTTGATAATGACGTGAGCTAAACGTCATAACGTCGTCGCTTTTATAATACTATATCTTTAGTATGAATTTTAGAGTTTTACTGTCGCAATGTTTTCTCATTAAATAATAATAATAATAATAATAATAATAATAATAATAATAATAGTAATAATAATGGATTGTTCAATAACAATTAACTAATGATATTAGAATACAAACAATAAATATGAATAATATAATATAAGCAATATATATATATAAAAAAGATAAAGTAGTAATAATAATAGTAATAATAATAGTAATAATAATAATAGTAATAATAATAATAATGATAATAATAATAATGATAATAATAATAATAATAATTTATACACGATAAATGGCTAAAGCTACAGCTTGTGGTAAATCATTCTCGTACCCAGAGCCCGCTCGTCATTTGGTTTGTCGCTGGCTCTGGGAATCCCTGAAATTTTAGCGAATTTCATTGGCTGATGAAATCAACAATGACTGATCGTATTTGATTGGTTCATGAGATCAACAAAGATTCAAACTTGCAAGGCGAACGAAAGGAATGACAGCGACGGTTGTATTTTCATACAATGGTATTCCGTTATTGAATTATAAAGCTATGGAAATGAGAGTGACTGTGTAGACATAAATTGATCTGAATTCGTAAAGGGCGATCTAACAATACATAAATTATAAAAGTAAAGTAACGGCTACAGACACAATCGATCGTACTCGCTTTGAGTATTCAAAGGAATATTTCAATAACAAAGCGGAAGACAGGAAGGTTCACATGCAAGATTATATTAGAACATGTATTTATCGTCCGGCCTTTACCGCAACAGAGCCAGAGAAGAACCGGTGATGAACGTCGAAGGGATTTTAAACGGCTACACGAAGATAAATGTACAAACTTGTGTACTTGTTACATATGAATATTCAAACAACGTAAATACTACGTAGCCAGTAGACTCTTCCACAGTACCCGCTCTCAGCGGTCTTTAGTATGAGCATGCGCTCTGACGACTTGGTCGTCAAAATTTGACGACCGAGCAACAGGGTTTCCCAGAGCCAGCGACAAACCAAATGACGAGCGGGCTCTGGGTACGAGAATGGTGGTAAATACGAGTAATTACTCGTGCCCAGGCCTTAGGCCGGGGGCACGAGTCTTAAAATGGGACGAGTATTTTTCGGTGTCACAAATCTGCAAAGTTGTGCAATATCCGGTACGGATCATTCGGTACCCAGCATCCCTTGCGGTAGCATGCTATCACATGCATCCATATATATCCAGAGACGACTCAGAGACCGCCATTTTGTAATTCATGAGGACGTGGACGACTTTGAGGACGCTTTCAATGATTCATGTGGAAGTTTACGAGCGAAATCTTGCACTTTTTACTCGTCGGAGTGTTAAGATAAGTGTTAAAGACGAGAAGATCTTCAAATTTGAGATCGCCACCCCTTCCATTCGTGAGGGAGCTGTTCTAGCAGCAAAAAACGAACAGACCAATGTTTATATGGTCGCCACCCCTTCCATTCGTGAGGGAGCTGTTCTAGCAGCAAAAAACGAAGAGACCTATGTTTATATGGTCGCCAACCCTTCCATTCGTGAGGGAGCTGTCCCAGCAGCAAATAACGAAGAGACCAGCAATGTTTATATGGTCACCACCCCTTCCATTCGTGAGGGAGCTGTCCCAGCAGCAAATAACGAAGAGACCAGCAATGTTTATATGGTCACCACCCCTTCCATTCGTGAGGGAGCTGTCCCAGCAGCAAATAACGAAGAGACCAGCAATGTTTATATGGTCGCCAACCCTTCCATTCGTGAGGGAGCTGTCCCAGCAGCAAATAACGAAGAGACCAGCAATGTTTATATGGTCACCACCCCTTCCATTCGTGAGGGAGCTGTCCCAGCAGCAAATAACGAAGAGACCAGCAATGTTTATATGGTCGCCAACCCTTCCATTCGTGAGGGAGCTGTCCCAGCAGCAAATAACGAAGAGACCAGCAATGTTTATATGGTCACCACCCCTTCCATTCGTGAGGGAGCTGTCCCAGCAGCAAATAACGAAGAGACCAGCAATGTTTATATGGTCACCACCCCTTCCATTCGTGAGGGAGCTGTCCCAGCAGCAAATAACGAAGAGACCAGCAATGTTTATATGGTCACCACCCCTTCCATTCGTGAGGGAGCTGTCCCAGCAGCAAATAACGAAGAGACCAGCAATGTTTATATGGTCACCACCACTTCCATTCGTGAGGGAGCTGTCCCAGCAGCAAATAACGAAGAGACCAGCAATGTTTATATGGTCACCACCACTTCCATTCGTGAGGGAGCTGTCCCAGCAGCAAATAACGAAGAGACCACAAGTATGGTCGAATTGCCAAAGTATTATGAAACAAACGAGTATCAAATGAACCTTTATTATCAAAAATCGAAGTTGTTGAAACACTCAAATCTACAAAACTGCCATGATATGAAGAGAGAAGTAAGTCAGAGGTATGATAATAATTATCTTAGTAAACCAAGAAGAGCCAAGCATAAAATGTCAAAAATATTAGTTACTATTAAGAAGGAAGCCATTGTTGAATGTTATCCAATATGCAATAAACAGCACCAGAGGTATTGTGTTTCAAGGAGAAAGTTACTGACTTCAGGTGACATTGAAGTAAACCCAGGCCCAGTTAATTTAACCAAGCCAAATAATACAGTGTGTACAGTTTCAAGAATTCCCCTAATGATGTTATTACAGTCTAGATTAGCTGATCAAGGTTTAAGATTATTAGATGTTGGTGGTGCAGGTAATTGTTTTTTTAGAGCAGTATCCCATCAGTTATACGGTGAACCTAACTACCACATGGACATACGTACTGCTGGTGTTCAATGCATGACAAATAACCCAGAAAGGTTTATTGAAAGTAATACAGATCAATCATGGGTAACGTATCTAGCTAATATGTCTCGACATGGTACATGGTGTGATGCACTAATCATACAAGCAGTTGCAGATGCTATGAATCTTACCATCCGTATTACAGAATCAAATGAGGGCTTTGCAGCAGTCACTGTTATTAGTCCAGTACATGGAGGAAATAATTATATTGCATGACAAATAACCCAGAAAGGTTTATTGAAAGTAATACAGATCAATCATGGGTAACGTATCTAGCTAATAGTCTCGACATGGTACATGGTGTGATGCACTAATCATACAAGCAGTTGCAGATGCTATGAATCTTACCATCCGTATTACAGAATCAAATGAGGGCTTTGCAGCAGTCACTGTTATTAGTCCAGTACATGGAGGAAATAATTATATAATAATAAACATTGGTCACGTGGATGAAGTACATTATGTTTCAACTGCTGCATTAGACCATAACAATTCATCAACAAATATAGATTCTCAAGCTTCCAAAAATTGTTATAATTTACAAGTGCCTGAAAATAATATTCCAGACAACAATGGTAACATGCATGTTGCTGTCAATAAACAGTTTTCTGTCATGTCAGTTTACTCTATATGTTTTTCTATCATCAAACCATGTGGTTATTGGAATCCTGTTACTTTAGACGCTATTAATGAACATGCCAATTTATTTTATAATAATTTGCTAAATAATGATGCAAGTGAATTACCAAAGAAAATTAAAATATTTGATGCAGATATTAATGTAGAATATACATCAACATGCTATGGAGTACTGTCAGATACTTCTCATTCTAGTAAAATATTTCTTAAAACTTGTATTTTAGGGAATACAGATGTCAAAACTACTGGATTTTTGCTTTGCTTCTCTGATTATTGTATAAGCTGTGTTATGCAACAGAATTTAAAATCAAAGAGTTTGAATTATTTTGTATTAACATGTAGCAATCAAGAATTTGGCATTTCTGACTCAGTAAGTGATATTGACTCTCTTATTCAAGCTATTTGTAACTTCAAAGAACAAAACTCTAATTCTAATGATGAAGAGTATGTGGTATTTTTTTTATCCTGTTCTTGCGAATTGACAAATAAGGAAAGGCAAACCATTTTGAGGAAGCATAAGTCAAGTGAACAAAAACAGGTGATTAAGAATAACAAAAAACAGAGTTATTCATGTATGGAACCTGCAAAGAAAAAAATACGGATACAAAATGTTAGTAATAAACAAAGATATTACAATATGGATCCTAAAAGAAAAGAAGAGGAAACTGCCAGAATGAGAGAAACATCAAAAATGGCTAGAAAAACTAAAAATACCTTAAACTGTGATATAGATCATTGCATTTCAATTTTCCACAATAAAATAAAACAAGGTCCATATTACATATGCTCTGTCTGCAATAGAATGTTATACAGAAAATCTGTAATTGTTTTGAACATTCCCCCCACCCCCAGGGCACGAGTGTACGCTATATTACAGCGTCTAGTTATAATTAATTTAAAGCTAATGAGTACACTGGTGGCAAAATAACGTTGAAAACGAGCGATCGAATATTAAGAATAAAAGCAATATAAAACGGTGATAAAAACACTCTGGGGTCGAGATGTGAAGTACTCGAAAAACAAAAAACGCTCGGATTGTCATGAATTAAGTTTTTGAATTTATACCTTTTAATAGGGAGGTTAAAACCCAAGAACATTTTCCCAAGTTACCTCCAATGATGTTAGTTCATACTGGAACAGACTTGTCAGAAAAAGAACTTGTAGAAGAATTCTATGAACCATATGCAGACATCTACGAAAAGGTAGATTTTTACTTTTGTGATTCAGAATCCTCTCTGATTAATGCTTCAGCGCGATCATCGATGTGAAGACGTTATTTATTGAAGGTGATACTCTAAAACAGTACACTAACAAACCTGCATGTGGTCTTGATTCGCGACACAGTAATGCCAGCGGTCATCCACAGGCAGCCCAACCATTGTTTCCGAGGCTACTAAATAATAAATAAAATGGTTTTGCGTCTTTTTGTAGTGGGCTTTCTGTGGTAGAGCGCGCGCGCATACAGCTATTTCAAAAAAGGTTGGTGAATGTTTTGTTGCATCTTGCATACCAAGCCCGAAATGCACTATGGGCGATGTGAATGGAATCAGCGAAAGGTCACAACAATGTGGCCGACTGGGAATTTTCCCAAACTTTATCTTCGGAGCCGACATATTTTCTTCTGTATGTGCATGCTGACATTATTTATATATGATCCACAATGCATTTCGGGCTTGGTATGCAAGATGCAACAAAACCTTCACGAACCTTTTTTGAAATAGCTGTATATGCACTCTCTGCGCATGCGGGCGTGTCTTGCGGGACGCACACAGGGAGCCCAACATAGGGCGTTACTCAGCGCACAGGAAGCCCGACATAATACGTATTGTGCGCGCGCTCTACCACAGGAAACCCGTCAATAAAAGACGCAAATATATTATTATTTAGTTGGTAGCGACGAGGTTGCGATAAGAGTACAGACCATAGAAGGATGAAGTCGATTTGTTAAACTGTATTTGGTTTTCAGGACAGCCATGAAGCAGGCTACGCTTCATATAAATACTGCATCAAGACGTTTGATGCCATTGTCAAGAAGACATACAAACACGCAGACCATGGTAAAGCTATACGCCCGGGGGGGGGGGACTCTCCATAACAGTAGACGGGGGTGATCGTCGGCAACATCAATTTTAACCCTAAGGGATAGCACATTGGGTGTGGTCAACAGCAAATTTACCCCTAAGAGATAGCACATTGGGTGTGGTCGAAGAAATTTTTAACCCTAAGAGATAGCAATAAAACAAACACATTTTCAGTTTTCCTGAATTTTATTACGGTCCTTAAGACACCGCCATCGAGCGCATCTCTTTTCTGGTGACTGTTGATAGTGCTGTCATCCAGTCTTCAAGTCCGGCTATTTTTGGATAGCATGATCCCTAAGGGATAGCAGACTCTTTGAACACCCCTAAGGGTAGCAGATGGTAGAATTTTATACCCTAAGGGATAGGACGATCACCCCCGTCTACTGTTATGGAGAGTCCCCCCCCCCCCGGGGCTATACGTATCCTGGACATTGGAGCAGGAACTGGTCTACTTGGTGCATTGCTTAAAGAACTCGGCTACGTCAATGTAGACGCTATCGACTGCTGTGACGCGATGTTGCAGAAAGCGAGGCAGAAGAACTTGTACCAGAAAACGATGGTGAAGTTTATTGACGAAAAGAAGAACGAAACAATCAAAGATGGTGAATATGAGGCCATGATAAGTTCTGCGGCCATCTCAGCACCTCAGATCCAAGCTAGAGCCTTTGACGAAATGATCCGTTGGCTTAGGAAAGGTTAGAATGCGACATTCCATAGTTATTATACTAACCATGATTGAACCATAACCAAAGATAGCACAAGTATCAGTGTTGAAACGGGACCGATTTTTACCAAAAACATTGATAAAATAACAACAAATCTTGACAGACTTCGATTTTACGACAGTTACGACGCCATATTGGATTTTGACTGTGCAACGTCCAATGTCACGTGACAAGGCATGCAGTCTAACAAAGGGATAGTCCTAGCTTTGTTCCCAGGCTTCCCGGTGCGCGTTGCTATAACAATGCTTTTCTGAAGTACCGGGCATTCACACTCAGTCCCCTCTACTAACTACGATTCAATGGACATAATTCAAAGAATCACTCGTCTTTCTTTTCACAGATGGACTCTTCTGCTTTACTCTTCGAAAAGAAGATTTGGAAAATAACAACCTTGGTTACAGGGAGAAATTCCAACAGTTCGAAGAGGAGAGGGAATGGAAACTAATCTCCAAGGAATTGGTGGATTATTACAACGGTCCAGCTGTGAAGCAGTCAGTTTTGAAGAGGGCTTATCTCTATGTATATCAGAAACTGTGATTCAAATAAAGCACAGGATATGTAGACGTACTCTGTGTAGTTGTTATGTTAGACATTTTAATTTTAAAATTAACATCAGTCACCCGTTGACCAACGGTTGGATTACCAACCTATCCCCCCAAAGTTCTGAGCCTGCGATGTACTTCAGCGGCAACGTAATAAACGCTTACAGCCGAGTGAGTGAGTGATCCCAAAATCGTCCAAATGTTATTCCTTAACTCGTGGATTACATAAGCAGACACATCTATTCAGCGGACACATCTATTCAGCGGACACCTCTATTAAGCGGACACCTCTATTAAGCGGACACCTCTATTAAGCGGACACCTCTATTAAGCGGACACCTCTATTAAGCGGACACCTCTCCTAAGCGAACACCTCTCCTAAGCGGACACCTCTATTAAGCGGACACCTCTATTAAGCGGACACCTCTATTAAGCGGACACCTCTATGACACCTCTATTAAGCGGATGTCCACCTCTATTAAGCGGGCACTTCTATTAAGCGGACACCTCTATGACACCTCTATTAAGCGGACACCTCTATTAAGTGGACGGACACCAAAAAGGGATTGAAAGTTATGGTTAAAAAATGGTTAAAAACAGTGTAGGCAGTGTATGATTCAAAGTTACACGGAACATCTCGCCCGCATTGCTTGAGCTTTATTACATGACATCAAGGCATATCGTTATCTACGGCTTTTGCTTCACAGATCTCCACGGAATCTGTGTAAGCGTTCTTCCTATTATAGTCTACAGCTTTGTCGATGATGAACAAAGTGTTTATTCTGATGTTGTTGTTTCTGTTTAAAGTATCATCCCACCATGCACCTATCTCAGTATTGTCGCTGACGTCCTGGAAGGGAGTCGCTGTGGTGTCTTCTGCATCCAAGACACCGTTAATAAAGATTTTCCTGCAATAGAGGTTTACACGTGACGTGACGTCATGGCGGCCATATTGAATACCGATAACAAAGCATTTAGCTCCTCTTGTTTGTATCTCCAACACACAACAACAACAACAACAACATGGACACCGCTACGTCTTTGTACTTTAAATCTCCAGGGATTGATTGCAAAACATCATTTTGATGAAAGCGCGTTATTTTCGAGCCCAGATCTCAATGAGTGGTGTGAGACCAAGATTAGATACATTTAGCAACAAAGTATTTGAAAAAGTCATAATTGGACGTGCTGGCATTCGGTAAGACCATGACAAACTAACTCATCATCTACTGACTCACTGTCTGTTTGTCTGTCTGTCTGTCTGTCTGTCTGTTTGTTTGTCTGTTCTTTCTGTCTGTCCACAACATAAACTCAATACCTTTTTCCGGTCTTTGTGCTTTTTACCAGCTTATTTGCTCACTCACTCACTCACTCGCTCATTGTCTGTCTGTCTGTCTGTCTGTCCACAATACCTTTTCCAGTGCGTTTGTTCTTTTTGCCAGGTCCAGGTTATTTGGTACCATTGGTCATAATTTAACTGAGTGAACCCTTGTAAGTCGTTGTTGAAAAACCCATATAAAGTACGCTGGAAAACAAGACATAGACCAGTCCTGTCAACATTAGCAGTTCTCAAATGGTGGACAAACAATGCCCTTTCTATCAAACAGAGTATAAAGGCGGGGCGAACAGCACTACATGACTTGACCACGTTTCGACCACGACTCGGCCACAACTCGGCCACGACTCGACCACGATTCGGCCACGATTCAAAGGTTCAAAGGTTTTTATTTTCCACACAATATTATAAATCACAAATACATAATTTGAATAAATAGTGGAAGGTTGCAGGAGAACAACCCGAAGGGTTAATATAAAGGATCCTGCAACCCATAGAAAGTGTCAAGTATGTGTCAATATCGACTTGGCCACGACTCGACCACGACTCGACCACGACTCGAACACGACTCGACCACGACTCGGCTCGATCACGACTAGACCACGACTGGACCACGACTCGACCACGACTCAGCTCGACCACGACTAGACCACGACTCGACTACGACTCGACCACAACTCGACCACGACTCGACCACGACTCGTCTTTTGGAATTCGATCGACTCAATTTTGTATTGTATGGGGCCGCAAAATTATCCAAATGTCATCCCTATAATTCGTGGATTTCAAAAACGGAAAAGGCACAAACCTTTGCACGAAACCCAAGATGCAATCCTTTGTTGTTTTGTTGAGTACCTGAGCCTACAATAGGGATTTCTTGTTGGTTGTTCAATCCTTCACTGTTTAACTTTATCAAAGCCATAACAGACCATTCGTCTGCAGACCATAGATGTGTTGGAAGACCCTTCACGTCGATATGTTGTCTGCCACTCAGTCGAATACCTTTACCCATAGCACTATCGACGTACTCAGGAGTCGTAACTTGTGATGATGCAGGACTTTGATAAGCTTAAAGACACGAACAAAATGGGTTACACGGGTTTCCCGTTGTATTAAGTTAAATGGGATTCCTGTGGTAGACAATCTGAAATGTACTGGGGAGAGAAAAGGGGCGTTTCCAGTCCTTCTACCGTTACCACAGGAACTCCATATCCCCAGGAACTATGATTTATCGTAGTTTAGTCCGCATGTGAGCATTAAATGAAACATGCGCGTTATATAAAAATTAAACTTATTATTAGTTATATTATTTTTATTGATGTTTTTTCCTGTATCTTCACTAAACAAAGAGGCGGGCTCCCTGTGGTAAGACTTGGAAAGAGGGAAGCCAAACTGAGGTTGCACATCATGTTTTACCTGTAGTAATATTAGCGTTTCTTGTTGTTGTATTTGGACTAAGATCCACCTTTAGGTCGCCTTTAAATTGGAAGAGTACTCCAAAATTGGATCGCTGGAAGTACTCTAAGTTGATTCTTGGCACACTGGGTTTGGGGCATAAATCTTCTTTGAAAGTAAGAGTTTTCCATCCCTTTGAAGTACACACCTGTAATTGAATAACATGCCGACTTGAACTGAATAGTATCCTATACATCCATCCCCAAGTACAGCCGTGACGTATCTACCACAGGAAGCCCAATGAGCGCGTGAACGACAGCTTACCTTCAAGTCGTCATCTGTGTATTTCATTTGACCATAATCTTTCGATCCACTACAGCTAGAGAACAAAACGAAAACGATAGTAACTCACAGAGTAGATCAGTCCACCCATGAATCTCATTCATCTGGCCCCAAATGGGGCTATCAAACAGAGCGAATTCTACTGAAAACTTGCAATAGACCATATACATAATGACGTAATTAACTACAACTACCAGAATGCTTTGCGAATTGTCTTTATTTTTCTAGCTTTTTATTCGCTCGTAAGGTAATTCATTCAATTGTAAATTACGTAATTCAGTTTTAGCTGCCAACAGGAGCCCATTAGTAGGAGCGTCCCTCTGAGCTGAGTAGAGTCCCCATCACAGTAGTAGATGAAGTTATTTTTAGAACACCATTTCCCGCGAAAACTGGTTTCAGTAAACGATTCAGATTCAGAAGAAACTTCAAGATTATCATTAGAAATATCGGAACTCTCGCTTGTAGAAACTCTCTCTTCCGCCACCATTTTGAAACGATTTGAGCCATGTAACGTATGCAAATGAGATGACGTGTCGTCTTCGGATTGGCTAGACAGAAAAGCCTTTGTCTTAATTCGCGCGAAAAACAAGCTAAAAATAGCTTCATCTACTTCTGTGTTGGGGTAAAGGAGAAAAGGGAAAGATGGACGCTCCTACTAATGGGCTCCTGCTGCCAAGTAATGTTTAATAAACAGTTCACAATTCACTGAGACAAAGGGTACTAGTTATCCCACAAAAGAAGATGCGCAAAGCATTCTGGTAGTTGTAGTCATATTACGTCATTTTGGGGGTCTATTCAGCTAATAAAAATTCCGCACGAGTCCGGAAATGACGTCATTGAAAACCCAGCAATGGGCCGGCCCTATAAAGAAATACGCACTCTTGAATAGCTGTTAAATTGAAGCGTTCTCCTTTGGCACCTGGAGGCCCAGGATCACCTCGTCCACCTTTGAAACCATCATCGCCATCCTGCAAAGAAATGGTAACTTCGGAGTTGATGTTGGAAATGAATTGTGGGGCTGTTTTGAGGGACGCCATTGCTGTCTATTTACTGTAAAACACGAGGAAACGACTGAGAAACATAATTATTGTGTGCCAAACTCGCTTACTTCAAACTTTGGTACATCACTATTCAAACTTGTCGCCGTATTGAACATAAAGCGTCCCTCAAAACAGCCCCACAATGCCCCGCAAACATAAACTCCGAAATGGCTAATAAAGATAAGAGAAGTCGCATTTAAAACTACCGGTTGTTTTCCCCGGGGATTCTTTGTGCGCATGTTGTCTATGGGGGGAGGGGTGGTTAGTCACTCACCTTGCCAGGAGCCCCCTTAGAACCTACATCACCTTTCTGAAAGCAAAAATACGGAAATCAAAAGCTCCATTATCGTTTGCCCGTTTTTAAACGTCATCACATATAAACATGCACACTTCATGTCAAAACCGTTTCCCTTATTTACTTCCAGATTATCAATCCAAACGCTTCGTGAAAACAAGTAGTACCAGACAAGACTCAGGCGCGGCGAGGAAGAGAGTGCATCGCGCTGACGACGTACCAATTAAAGCATGGTTCATGCCAGCACTAGCGTCGGAATCGAAATCGTAATAGGAGCTTATGACCAGTGTGAACTAATAATCGGAGTCGGAATCGAAATCAGAAGAGAGACGGAATCGGAATCGCAAGGATCTTTTTTTAATTTTTCTTACGATTCTTACGAGCCTTGCGTTGTTTTGATTCACACTAGATCGTAAGCTTCTTGCGATTACGATTACGACGCTAGTGTTACCAACCTTAACGCGTGACAAGCACAGGTAACCCATGCGATAGTTTTGAAATGTTTATCACTTACCATTCCATTCAGACCATTCAGACCATGCAAACCAACTTGTCCTTTCGCTCCCTTGACACCGGGGGCACCTTTATCTCCCTTCGATCCCTGTACTGTACTTGTAGTACTGTTCTCATTCTGTTCAACGATAAAAAGAAGACGCGTCTCTTTTAATCAGTCGCGACCTTCAGTAGGCTCAGTATCCAGCCGCTGGGGTTTCGTGCGCTCGCGATACGATACTGAGCCTAGACCTTCAGGTACACGAATCAGTTTGATTTGGGCCCGCACCATGGTGTTCAGCGGCGTCTACATGGGCCCGCACCATGGTGTTCAGCGGCGTCTACATGGGCCCGCACCATGGTGTTCAGCGACGTCTACATGGGCCCGCATAGTTTTGCTTGCGCAAGCGATGCAACTTTGAGAGCGCGGTGCAACTTGCACGTGTAGCCATCCTTTCACAGAGATAAGTCGCCAGTTGTTTTAAAAATGATATAAAATCTTCGCGAGAAAATTGAACATCTATCGATGTTCTGACGCGCTTACGATGCGCCAATAAACACTCTTATTAAAGTTGCAGCATCGCCTGAGCTCGCTTACAAGAGTAAATAACACGCGTCCGCCATATTGGATTCAAAACGAGGCTTGAGTGACATGATTCAAAGTGCATCATTGTCGAGAAGTTTAATTGCTTTTCATTCCCACATTATGTATTTACCAGGACAAACGATCCAATGCGGACTTGGCGGCCTTCGTCAGGTTCCAGAACAATGTCGCCATCCTCTCCTGCTTTTAGTACAAGACTACCGTCCTTTGTTACAATCTTTGGTGGTTTCCTTAAAGATAACGACAACATAAAATAACCATCAAGTTTGAGCTCACGTGAGGCGCATGCGCGACCCAGGATATTCAATCTTTGTTGCTTGAACAAACATTATATTTTCATGAACGATCTTCAAGATCAATGTGGTGATAGAAATGGCCTGAGTAATTATTGCCGGTCATCATCATCATGATCATCATCGTCATCACCACCACCATCATAATCATCATCATTACCATGCATCACCATCATGATCATCACCACCACCACCCTTGATCATCATAATCACCATCATCATCATCATCACCACTACCACCATCACCATAATCATCATCATTACATTAGTCAGTAATTTATGCCGGTCACTCGTGATAGTTACCTTCTCTAGAGCTCCCCTCCCCCTACTAGTGCTGCTAAGTTGGAACAAAAAGGAATTACACTAAGACCCCGTCCACACTAAAACGCTAACCTGCGGTTTTTTAGTTTTTTTTCTGGTAATGAGCTGATTGTTTTCGAATCCCCAGTGACTCAGTGAGGATAGAGAACAATATAAAAACGATGCGTTTTCGTTACTAGTATGGCCGATGCCTAACCCGGATGCACACATCAACATATTTCTATGAAATACCGGTCACGACCCCAGGGGGGGGGGGGGGGGGGAGGGGGTACTCAGGGGTATCAGTGACGGGGAGGTGCGAATGAGGCCAAACTTTTTAACCCAAAAAGTCCATTACGCAAAAAATCGAGAATGGTAGGATATCATTTTTATCAACCCCCCAAAAAGTCCTTGCCAAAATCTTTATATCAAAAAAGGCCACCAGAAAATTGATAACCCCAAAAAAGTCCCAAGCCGCGAATTTCAAACCCAAAAAAGGTCTTCGCACCTCCCCGTCACTGATACCCCTGAGTACCCCCCCTGGGGTCACGACACCAGGCGGGAGATCGACTTAGTGCCGATTTCATAAAACGTTCTCAACTTATGAAAACTACATACTTTTAAAATATTTGTATTTAAAAGGTCAAGGCCAAAACAGTACCTACATTTGTAATTATTGCGATCCTAGACGCCAGAAATTCCTACTTTGGCGATTTTCTCCTGTTGTTATATATCTTATATATTTTCAGACAGCGTCCGAGCGCACAAGAAGTTTCGACGTCTCTCTCGCGCTTCTTGCTCTCCCTACTGAAGCACCTCCCCTTCGCGCTCGGACTAACTTATATCTATTCTAAGAAAAACGCTAAATTAGAAACTGCTCGTAGTTTAGAGGTGACATGCCTCAGTCAGTGGCGGAAGTCGTCTAGAAGTGATTTGTGAGTGAATGTAAAACTGAAATGCACACTTGGCACGGTACCAGGGTGGCACATCGCGGAAATGATAGAGTTGTGCATAGTAGACATACCTGAATCTGATTCCAGTGAGAACGAAACATATTAAAGTGTCCTTTCATTCAAAGTGCGACGTTCGAACATATAACAAATTTACTCTGCAACAGTGAGACAGTACGACGCTTCCTCATAGGCGTAAACTACACTGGTCCTCAGAGTCGGTACACGAACGAACCACGCATAATTATTCTCAGTTGTGCTTTTATTAAATTGTTACTGTCGTGTATTTTACCCTCTGTAAATAAAGTTTATTCATTCATTCATCCATCCATTCATTCATTCATTCATTCATTCATTCATTCATTCATTCATTCATTCATTCATTCATTCATTCATTCATTCATTCATTCATTCATTCGAACAACTAAGCGTTCAATTCGACTACAAGTAAACGCGTGCATGACCTGTGTTTATATAATCACTCAGTAAGAGCTGGACTATAAAATCTCACATCTATAAAACGCATCTAGAGATAAGCTAAGTGTAAATCACGCATCTTACTTTGTTTTTTCTTGATAACATCCTTGGACCAACAACAGAAACAGGAATCCAGACAGGTATATGTTGGCGTCGTACATGATGGACGCAGACTACGATCGAGTAGATCACGATGCGGAAACTCGTCTCCAACTGTGGCTGAGGTTCGTATAAAGGCTTATTATGAAACTGACCGGAAATCATGCTGACATGAAGAGAGCAATGCCAGTACGTACCTATCCCTGTGTAAATACGCGAATAGACAGTATACCGATTGGGGTGGGGTGGGGCAGTTTATGACGTAATGGGTATGTTTAACTTGGATTCACCCAGGTTTACAAAAATAGGGAGCAAACATGATTTTAAAAGGTTCTTGAAATCCCGATTAGTCTTATAATCCCAGGTAAAATGAATGATTTTCTAAGATCAGGAGCCCATAAGTAGGAGCATCCATGCTACATATTGTCCATATTGGGTCTATGTCACGGCGTTTGAACAAGTTTGGCTATTTTTTGAACACGAAATTGAATGAATGAAAACCTTTATTTAACATTCTGGGTAGTTCTGTCAGCAATAAAAAAATCGCTGTTAGCAATAGAGGCCCTGATACAAATTGACCAATCACTGTGCACTTCCAGTTTTATTTGCAGCAACTCGTTTTATTTGCTGTAACTATTTTTATTTGCTGCAACTGGTTTTATTTGCTGCAACTCGTTTTATTTGCAGCAACTCATTTTATTTGGCGCTCGTTTTATAATTTGCTGCAACTCGTTTTATTTGCTGCAACTCGTTTTATTTGCCGCAACGCGTTTTATTTGCAGCAACTCGTTTTATTTGCTGCAACTCGTTTTATTTGCAGCAACTCATTTTATTTGTTGCAACTCGTTTTATTTGCAGCAACTCGTTTTATTTGCAGCAACACTGATTGGTCAATTTCGTGTTCTAAAAAGAGCCAAACTTGTTCAAACGCCATGACAGATTTATCTGTGGGATCCCTGTTTTATGAGAACTCGAAGAGACTGGGCACTACCTTCAATATTTCAAGATGGCGGCTTCCAGTAGTCTTGGCTCTGAATTTGTTGGAGAAGTTTTGTTGAGAACTGGAGAGGTATTTTGACACTGCAATGAGTAAAATAATTACAATATTACTTTCGTTCATCTTCTGCCAAGTGTTAAAAAGCATCCGTTTTTCTTTTCACCTAAAACGTAGCTTATAATTGAGTTCGTGTTGCCGCATATAAACTTTTAACTAATTTAAGTCTTACATCGACGTGTATTTTAAAAATACAATAGTTTCTTTATCAACTTATCCTTTTCTAGGACTCTAGTCCAGACGATATTTGGGATGATACAGCGTTAATAGAGGCTTATGATAGAGCAGTGAATCTAGTAAAGGTAAACTAACACAATAAGGCACAGGGTTACCGTCATGAGCATTGAAGTATTGTTTGATTTGTTTTGAAGAATGGGAATTTTAAGAACGATAGAGGAAGCAAAGGGAAAGGTGGTGGAAAGAATAGGTAAGGGTACATTTTCCATTAGTTAATTACACAGACTGAATCCAATAATGGTGTCCAATTTCAATTGCCATTGTTCTGGACTGACTAACCTCATGTTCATGTGGAAATACAAAACCATTTTCACCTACAGGTATGAGAGACTAGTCAGTCCAGAACAATGGCAATTGAAATTGGACGCCATTATTGCATTCGGTCTATCGATTTCATAGAGATTTTATATTTAGCACATGCGCATTCTAACGAGTATGCAAAATGCTTCTAGGCGTTATGTGGGTAAATAAAAGATTGATTGATTGATTGTGTCAACCATGCCCTTCGTTTACTTCATGCTAATGCTTGGTTTCAATCATTTGGAATAACAGTTCAAGAATCTCATTATCTGCCTTCAAAATTCAAATGACAGACAAGCAGTCATTTACAATCAATTCTGGAAATTTAAATTAGTCCCAGGAGAATTTATAGTTTGATCAGATATCTGATCACTTTTTCACTTTTTTTTTTTTTTTTTTTTTTTTTTTTTTCGTTTTCTTTTTTTATAGCAGCCATTTAACAAATTGTCAAAAAAACCATCCAAAAACAAGGAGAAGGTTTGAAAGAAAAACTGTTTCAAGCGTGCGCTGGCTCCATGCGCGAGTGATTCGTCATTCTATGTGTCTGTACTCTTATTGAGAATGGCCGAGAGCCAGTCAGATTGTGAGATTACGCTCTGATATTGTAAAGCAAACACTGTTTTAGATCATGGAGTTCAAATGCCAAGAATGTATTTGAACCAGGCCATTTGATTGTTGTACTTTTGTTTCCTCTCTATAAAGAAAGCAGCAAAGTGCAAAGGGAAATGGAAATAAAAAGAAAGAAAAACGAAGAGTACAACAAAATTCAGATTCATCAGAACAGGTAACTTCTAGACACAATATCAGTAACGTTGATGCAGACATGAATATTAAAAATAATAATTAATAAAAATAAAGAACATTATCAACGTCTTTTCCAGTGGCAAGTTGGAGACAGTTGTACTGCTGAGTTCACTGAAGATGGAGACATTTACGAAGCAACAATAGTATCCATAAACAGAGAAAAGCAGACCTGCATTGTAAAGTATGATAATTATGGCAACCAAGAAGAACAGAAGTTAAAACATCTGCTGCAGTCGCAGAAGAGTGAACAACTTCCTGACCAAGGCTATTATACTGTTGACTCACCACACTACCAGCACAGGGAGCATGCAGAGACAGACATGGAATGGGTGTCTCAGACACCATCTCATTCAGCTGGTGAATGGAGAGTTAGTGATATATGTCTGGCACCAGAACATCCTAGTGGTCACTGGCATGAAGCTGTCATCAACTCATTTCCAACAGCATATACTTGTCACGTTACCTTCATCAGATCTAGAAAAAGGTATTAAAATCTAACTGTCCATGTACATACCGGTACATCTTTACTTTGTACTAGAAGTAATAGATCAAGCACAAGCAAGAGTGTTTCATCTGATTTCAAAACACTGAGTAATTGAAAAAAAAAAGAGGCACAGTCAAGTTTTTTAAAACTAACTTCGAGGTGTTTGGGTATCAGATGAAACACTCTTTCGATTGTTTAATTCTTGGAGAAATTCAAAGTCAAAGTTTACCAAATTGTATGCTACACACTGTACATGTAATTAACATCACATATCAAACCTGCCTTCACAGTAGTGATTTCCTTTGTTTTATCCTAATGAATTATTAATGATTTGAGAATTACAATGTACAACAATGTACAGTCCACAAAACCAAGAGTATGTAGTTCTTGTCCACAATAGTGAGGTGTCAGTGAGATGAGGGTTGACTGTAAATGTACTTCTTTTTTTTTTTCAGTCAACAAGTTGACAGATCACAGCTTTGCCAAACACGAGAACATCAACAGCATCACCCACCAGGACAACACTACCCATCTAGACCTCCATTACCTGTGCACCAAAATATACCCTGGCCACCCCCTCCCCCTATGGTAAGAATTTGAAATTGAAGGGGTCCATGCAAGAACACTCTTGAAAGTGACTTATGATCAAAATTCAAATTACCCTTTGAAAATCAAAGAGCCATCATTCCATTTTAATCAGAGATCACTTATGTTGTTCTTGCACGGAACCATTCAATTGAATGCATGCCCAAAGGGTATCAATACGACAAGGATTCACACGTAGTTTACATGTATGTATTAGAGGCCTACTATGAAATACACAGGTTTGTATGGCAATTTGTAGACTGGAAATAACAGACTTTCGATATCATGTTCCACTTGTCTAGTGCTTTTAACTTACCTTTTATTTGGTTTCATTTTGCAGAGTAATTTTCCATTTCACCATCCTTCTTTCCCTTCCCTTCCAAATTCCATATTTCCTCCTGGGATAATGCCCATGTGTGGACATATGAATCAAGTGAGTGCCAAGCTTTACGATGCAAGTCAACATGTACAGTTATAGCCTTATAACTAGCCTATAAATAGCCTACTAGTACAGTTAGAGTGCAAACCATATGTCCGTGAAACAGTACTATTACTAAATAGTACTAAATAGTGTTATCTCTATTGTTTTCTATTGTTTCATCAGTGCTATTTAGTACTAATTAGTTAGTACTGTTTCACGGACATATGGTTTGTACTCTATCAAGTTAAAAGAAAATAAATGAATAAAAGAGATAGATTGAAGGAAATAAAGGGGAAGGAAAAGACAGAAGCAGAGAAAGACAGTCAGAAAGAAAGTAGAATAAAAAATGAGAATATACCATTTTCTCATTTGCTTGACTGCCCTTCCAGCAAATGGACCAAGTTGAGGCTAACGTTGAGTATGGTACAATGGATTGGAGCTACAACATTAGCCTCAACTTGGTCCTTTTGTCTGAAGTGCAGTCAAGCGAATGAGAAAATGGTATATTGAATAGAAATTTACTGTTATTACAAGAAATAACTGTCAAGTTTACTCTAAAGTATTATTTATTATTGTTATTATATTGTTAGATTTACTATTATTATTATTCATAGTAATATTTCTATTCTTATGTTTTATTTATTTTTATTCCATCAGCATCCACCAGCACCACCCATACCCCCTGTCCCACCACACCCACTGACCAACCCCAGTGGCCAAGACAATGAAGCCCTAGCCAGTATGCTAATGTCGTGGTATTTAAGTGGTTATTATACAGGATATTATCAGGTAAATTCCCATGGCATGCATGAACCCGACGTGTTTGATATAAAGTAGTTACATGCAGGTTAGGGCTGTAACGTTAAGGATGAGTAAAATCATATTCTTCTGGAAGATACGGTGGTGGTTTTGTTATTTATTCAAAAAACAATAATATTTTTGGTAAGTTATGTTGCATACACTGTAGATCGATAGATTCATCATCCACCATCATCACCACCATCATTATCATCAACATTCATTACCATCACCTCCTTTATCATTATCATCACCACCACCCAATTACATTGCCATCACCACAACCACCTTGACAGGGTTCGTGCAGGATTCCAATTGAAACATTCAAGGACTTTTCAAGGAGTATTCAAGGACCAAAATGGCAATTTTCAAGGAGTATAATACGAACATTTCTACATTTTAATCATTTGGTATTTAACCCTTTCACCCGACTATTTCGCGCCATTTTACCCCCAGAACAAGAAAAATAGTCGCTTTCAAAAAAGTCCAAATTTAAGAACGAAGGAGTCATTTTCATAAATATACTTAAACCCCATATTAGAATTAAAGCAGAATAAAGTTCTATATAATAGCTTTAGTCTTTTAAGTTAAGTAAAAGTCTCCGTAAATGCTGTAATATATTTTAATAGTTATAGTCTTGTGAGTTAAATAAAATCATAAAAGCACCGTGTCAAACGTCCATCCGTTTATCTTTGACGAACTCGAAGTTTTCAGCCGTAGATGGTAAACAAAGCTTTCAAAATCCTCGTTTTCTTCATCACTGTCTTGAAATAGTTCTTCAATCTCTTCATCAAACGAAAAATCATAACAATCGGAATTGCTTGAACTCATTTTGTTTAGAGAAAACAATTCCGCCATATTTTAAGAAGTCAAGTGAAAATGTTCAATCCCGACCACGTGCAGAACGATATTCCACGCACATGCGCAGGCAAAAGCCACAGGAAACCCGCAAATAGAACTATCTGATTGTCGTTATTATATCGGTTCAATGTTTTCATGTTTACAATTCCAATTTCTCGAAAATTATTATTAATTGATTTATATTAAAGATATATTTTATTGTTGAAATATTGTCTGAATTGTTCAAGGAGTACAAAGACATTTTCAAGGTATTTTTCCCATTTTTAAGGACTTTCAAGTGCCCTTGAATTAACATTTTAAATTCCAGCACTTTTCAAGGACCTGCACGAACCCTGCTTGACATTCATCATTGTCATCATCATCAACACTCACCACCACCATCACCACCTCTATCAGTCATCGCCACCACCATGGCATTCATCATTGCCATTGTCATCGCCACCACCACCACCTTCATCATCACCCCCTTGACATTCATCATTATCATCACCAACATCATCTTCATCATCACCTCCATTGTTTGATTAGTAAGACTTTTCTGAAACGATATTGATAATTTTGCTAACTGTGTGTTCAAATCTGACTCATATTTTTTCCTTGTTTTTAGGGTTTACAGAGAACTCAACCACCTCAGAGTGATGGCTCTCAAACACAACCAGACACCACCAACACATCAATAAATTGTACTCATCAAACTAGTACATCAGTGGCTCAGAATTCAAAACAAAGTGAAATAAATTGATACTCAAACTATGTACTCTAATTTTTTTTGTACATGCAACGTTTCCACATGTCCAATGATTACGTGTAGATCTCACATTTGCGCCTGGAAGGCAAATCAGATCTCAAAACATGTACAAGTTTCAGATCAGGATTCAAAATAAATAAAATGTTTATATATTTACATGTACTTACAATCTTAAAAAATTGCATAGTTCCAAGGCTAAAATGCCCAGGGGGGGTACTCAGGGGTATCAGTGACGGGTAGGTGCGAAGACCTTTTTTGGGTTTGAAATTCACGGTTTGGGACTTTTTGGGGGTTATCAATTTTCTGGTGGACTTTTTTTGATATAAACATTTCGGCAAGGACTTTTTTGGGGTTGATAAAAATGATATCCTACCATTCTCGATTTCATGCGGAGAAAAATGGGGTTAAAAAGTTTGGCCTCATTCGCACCTCCCCGTCACTGATACCCCTGAGTACCCCCCCCCCCCCCCCCCCCCCCCCCCCCCTGGGCTAAAATGCCAACACTTGTACAGTGTATGTGTTGTACCATGGCAGGAAAGTACTGGGAGTTGTTAAAAAACCTTAACGGCTGGTTTACATTGTCAAAGTTTCTTTGATTGAAGTTATGTTATAAACGCTTTCTGTCTACCCAGTGAGAAGTGCACGTTTCCTTACCTTAAATTTCTGGAAAACATCTCCGCGCAAAGGGGATTTTTTTTCCAGGCGATTACACACGAACAAAGATCAATGAAAATAGGACATTAAAATAGTGTTTGATCAAAGTGTTTGAAAGCAGTTTACCCCGGGTATATCGACCCTCCTTGATGAAATGTTCTAGAATGGAAGGTAAATTCTGTTCAGAATGGAAAATAAAGAATGGAACATCACATGTTCACCTGGACACAATGGATATAACTGCAAAACGTTTATATGTATAATAATCAATTTACTACATGAATTAATGTGACAACGAAAGGTTTACAGAATGTAATGGCACAGTATATAGACCTACTATATTGCCTTGAGTAATGTTTTCCCATTCAAACCTCATGGGATACAACATACATACATTTGTTTATTATGTACTGGCAAAGGGGCGGATCCAAGGGGGGGCATGCCTCCACACCCCCCTAGAAGAAGGTGCCTTGCGGCCCCTTAGTGGTGCACCCCCCTTTCAAAATCTCTAGATCCGCCCCTGCTGACACAGTCACAATCTTTGTTCAAAGTATTTCAATATGTTCAAAGAAAGAAAAGAAGTTATACTCAAGGGAATGGTCACATGGTCTGATATGGGGCAACAATGAGGCAAGTGGAAATGGTCCATTGAAGCGGTTCATGTAAGAACCATGTAAGCAGTCTCTGATACAAAACTAAAGTCTCCTCTGGGCTCTTTGAATTTCAAAGGAGAATTTGGATATTGATCACAAGTCACAATAGTCTCCCTCGCATCCGTCTTTAGTTCCATCACGCAAGACGGATGTGAGGGAGACTAAAGTCACAAAGGCCCTGTTTACATGAGAGAGAGATACATTTGTAACCTTAGCAGTAGTATAGGAACAATTCTATTGTTTTATCATCCACAGGGAATATGCGAACAATAGAGTTGACCCTAGTGCTAGGGTTATCTCTCTCTCATGTAAACAGGGCTTTACAGTACTGTTGTTGCATGGAACCCTTCAGTCAAACTTCAGAATCTCAGGAAAGCTATTGGTTTTACATTGTAAAATACACAAGAGGGATACAATTATTATGGTCTCACTTCAGTTACTATACACATGTATTCTACCGGGAACTTAAAAGTTGGAAATGGCAGCATCCACATCGTCCATGATTTCTTTTAGTTTTTCCCATTGATCCACTAGCAGAGATATACCTGTATGAACAGACAGTATACAGTTACTCTCTAAGCTGGACACCATTGGGAGCAACTCCTACTTCCAGGGAGATTTGCAGCAGGGACAAGAAGAAAGTGACTGTATTAGGTGTTTCCATTATTAATTATAATGTTGTTTTTTTTCATGCATTGAGATCACACTCACTTCTTACTACATTCTACATGTACATGCTACATTGTATACACCCGACATTCATCTCAACACACATGAAGCACTCTGTCCAGGAATTGAATTCAGGCACGACAGCGGTGAGAGGTGAATGTTGTCATGTGGTTAAACTGCTTGTCTCATCGCTGTGGTCATGGTTTGATCATGATCTGGGAACATGAAAGTTGAATTTGTTGTTTGGTTCTCTCCCTTGCTTCAGCTACACCTGTTTTCCTCCTTCCATGCAAAAGTTGTATACATGTATAGAATATTGAATGTAGTGGGCAATGAGTCTGGACGAGGGGGATGCCTTGGTTGTGTCCTCCTGGGATTAGCCTGCATTGATTACTGGTAAATAAATTATTGCCTCCTTATATGTACATCTCTCAATGTTAGGCCCATTTCAGACGTCGAAGTTTACGTGAACCTAATACCTTAGAAACAATGGATAACTGGGCAGTCTTGTTTGATGTAATTAGGTTTGGCACATGTAAAGTTTAACATATGAATCAGGTCTTAGTGTTACCTTTCTTCCCTGGCTTCATGTCACCATTGCTATCTTCATAAAACTCTCTAATATCAACAAGAACTTTTCCTCTAAAGTCCCTTACTGTGACTTGGCGCTTCTTGGCAATCTTTGAAAAGAAAATCATCATTCTCTACTTTCTCATTTAACACATAATGCTTTGCACCTTGGAGTAATACAAAAGAAAATGGTGTTGCATAATTACATGGCTGACAGAAAGCTCCCATTTTCTTTTGTATTACCCCCCAAGGCGCAAAGCATTATGTGCTATGAGAAAGTAGAGAATAAAGGGATGAGTGGAATGCTTTTGTGATATATGTCAGAGGTGAATATCCTCTATTCTTTGGAGCTTTGAGAAGCAAGCTACATGTATGGCTAAAGAGTAGACAATGATGCAGCACAGGTTGCCACTAGTGCTCGGCTCTCATAAGCCTGATCTGTTTTAATCCTTGGACAAAACATCATCTCAACTCAACTCCAACTTTCAATTCAAATTCAAAAATTGAATTGAGATTGAACTTTGTTGGAGAACATTGAACTTGTTTCCCACATGAATTTGGAAATTTGTTAGAATTGAAGTACAAACTAAATTTGCATCAATAATTAAATTCAAAACTTCTTTCGGGAGAGATCAAACTACCTTGTTTTGTAATACACTTTGCTTGTGGAATGTGTACTTCAATCCCGAAGAATTTCCCAGTTCAAAGTTCTATAATGAAGCTCATTTTGTAGCTTACGAAGGAATTTTGGAACCAGCTCCTCAAAAATTATATGAAGCCTCACATACATGAATAAATTTAGAATATGATTAATATTAAAGGTATTAGTCTTACTGGGAAAACGTAACTGCCATCATCTTGTTTGGCATCATCCATTGAAGAACTTGACTTTGATGGTTTTTGTTTTTTGAGTGATTTTTCCTGTATGTAGTCAAGAATATTTTAAGATAAATCCCCCCAAATCCTGCCAGAATCTCCCTACTCCTCCCCCGCAAAAAAAAAACAACCTCAACCCCTCCCCCCCCAAAAAATCAACCTCACCAAACTCCCAACCCTTTCCCTAACATTTGAACATTAAATCAGTGTAAAATGAAGTACAAATGTTAGTTGAAAGTACCAAGAAAATATTCCTGACAATAAGAAACTTAAGTTTATAGTCAAACAACCAAATTTGTCATGCCGTTTGTGTCACATGAATTTGCACGAAAAACAACATTCATTTGTCAGTTCTGAACCCTACCTGGGCTTCTACGTCTGAATCGTCGCTTCCTGACTCCACGAAGGCTTTTGATTTAGGTCTCTTAGACATTGTATAGAAGTAATAAGTACACTTTTCGAGTTTGCTGTTCGATGGCCAAGAATTTCGCGCGTTGCCCAGTCCCCGCGCGATAAGGGCTGTCCACAGGCAGCCCACCTTGTAAGTGAGTTGTGCAAGTTTATGTGAAAGGGGCGGGGATGATCGTCGTCTCTTTTAGTAGTGTAAATTACGGGTTAGGTATCATTTAGGGTGTTCACGACTAAATGCCAATACCTTTACCCATCAAGGTATCATTTAGGGTTGCACGCAAACAAATAAAAAAGGCCGTCTTATGACTATATAAAATAAACAAGACGCTCAATGAGCGTACACTCGGGCTTATGACAAGGACAATGTCAGTTGCGTGAGGAGGGACCTGACAATGACTGACAGTTGCGTGACGAGGGAGACTATGTATATATGTGTCGGTGAGCATCATATAAAAATCTCCGAATCGTACTTCCGTAGCACGTACTTGGAACGTCCAGTTCAGTGAGGTTCATATTCATGGTCAGACGGTTCTGATAACGTCTTTGGTTTCTTCGTTATCGCAGAGGAAAGTCGAACTTCGTATCTTTTAAACTCCAGTTGATTCAGACTACGGTATGATGTGACAAAGCTCGACCAATCTGCTGTCTCTGCCTATACATTGAAAGATCTTGTTCGATTTATCTCGAAATCAGAAAGGAATTATCGATTAAAAATCAAAAGCTGCTTCTGTTAGATTTAAGATGTGACCTCAAGTGACCTCAAATACGTTTAAAGACGTACCACAGCGTACCTTGAAAAGTCGGAGATCTTTATCTATGAGTCACCGACACAAATAGTCTCCCTCGTCACTGAGCGTCTTCTTCTGTAATAGATCCCTAAAATCTAAGGACGTTTTGATTTCGATTGTATTTTTGCCGTTTACTGACCTGTTTTGAGCGTGGAAATTCTGTTTTAAATAGCGCTACGCGGCGGTTCTAAAATTAGGTCGCGTAATAGATATATGACTCACACAAGGATCACACAACTGTAATTGTACTGAATTTTTCAAACGTGGAATAAAATAAACATCCATCGTGAGTTACTGAAAATAACTGGACTGGTTCGATTGTTTGCATGACTTCTGTACATATAGCTTTCTGTCGTAATAGATCCCTAAAATCTAAGGACGTTTTGATTTCGATTGTATTTTTGCCGTTCACTGACCTGTTTTGAGCGTGGAAATTCTGTTCTAAATAGCGCTACGCGGCGGTTCTAAAATTAGGTCGCGTAATAGATGTATGACTCACACAAGGATCACACAACTGTAATTAATCGTACTGAATTTTTCAAACGTGGAATAAAATAAACATCCATCGTGAGTTACTGAAAATAACTGCATGGACTGGTTCGATTGTTTGCATGATTTCTGTACATATAGCTTTCTGTCGTAATAGATCCCTAAAATCTAAGGACGTTTTGATTTCGATTGTATTTTTGCCGTTCACTGACCTGTTTTGAGCGTGGAAATTCTGTTTTAAATAGCGCTACGCGGCGGTTCTAAAATTAGGTCGCGTAATCATGTATGACTCAGACAAGGATCATACAACTGTTATTTTTAGTATTTTTACTATTTGACCCTTTGAGCATAGAATTACTTCATTAGGCGTTTGGATATCATCGCCCCCGTTTTCAGCCAATCGAAACCCTGAAACAGACATTCCTGACCGATACGATCACATACTCCGCATTTTGTGTACTACCAAGAAAAAGAAAAATATACAAGAAAGCCCATTTTATAACTCGGGCTTCCTTCGGAAGGGCCCGAGTAATAAGAAACTAGCAACAATGGGCTTCATTTTCTGAGAGCATATCAAACTTAGCTAGTCTGGAAAGTTTGGTGAACTTCGGCTTAATATTAACGATGCTAGAGTGCATCAAAGATGTCTATTTTCTCATACAAACTCTGTAAATTTTTGACGTTGTCCAGCCAAACCATACATTCACTGTAAAATTTTGGCTGGACAACACAATTTCAAAAGTTTATAATTCCGACAGAATTCGCTCAAATCACATCAAACTTTGCACAGACACTAATTTCAACATGCTGTTTCATGTCATAAACTTAATTTCGTAATTGCATTAATTCTAATAAACTCGTTCCCAGTCCCCTGCTCGTTTAGGTAATGGCTAATTAAGCTATTCCTATTGACGACTCATTTTCTTGTACCCACGCAATTCCTCTCTCGTCTGCAATTCCTCTCTATGTCTCGATGAAACTTTTACAAAAATTATCAACTAATTAATCTAAAGAGTCGTGTGGTTTATAACTTTATATTTAGTGTTTCTAATTTAACGGTGACTATATATGGTTACGTTTGAGATATGACTGCTGTAGTAGTTCTGTACTACATGAATAGCATACATGTACGTACCAAGGTTTATTTCATGATCGGGTCGATGCCAAGTTTTTTAGCAGCTGTAATCTTTAGTGCTTTTCGATCCACCTTTCCTGTCTTTGTCTTAGGAAAATCGTCGACTAGTAGTACGTACTTTGGTTTCAGCGTCAACCCTTGTTCATCTGGTATGAATGTTTGACTCATCCACTTCTCGAAGTCTGCCATATCAGATTCTATGGCACTGCCTTTCTTGGGGATGATACACGCGCATAACTCTTCATACAGGCGCACATCTGGAATGCCAACGACACTGGCATCTTTCACATCGTCATACTTCGTAAGCACTTTCTCTACTTCGGCAGGAAATATCTTGACTGTTGCTCTCTTGATCATTTGGCCTTTGCGTCCGGTTATCGTAAACCTCCCTCTTGAGTTCAGTTTTCCAAGGTCACCCGTATGTACCCAGCCAGTGCGAGAAATGGTCTTGCTTGTAGCGTCTGGGTTGAAAAGGTATTCCAGAAAAGTGGTTGGTGACCGTGCGCAAATTTCTCCCACTTGACCAACTGGTAAAACTTGTATGTTCTCATCCACAATTTTCAGCTCATTCAGGCAAAACAGCTCCAAACCCTCTTCTCCTCCTTGTTGGCCAACAATTTCGCTGGCAAATTCTGAACATTCTGTCAATCCATAGATCTTAATGAGCTTACAGTTGGGAGCTACTAATCTAACTTTCTCAAAAAGATGGTTTGAAATGGGTTGGCCACCTGTTACTGCTACTCTGAGGTAACTTAGATCATAATTCATTTCTCCACTGTAATTAGCAATGTCCACCACAAGGTACGGCATGAGAAATGCATTGGTACACCTCTCGTTTTGAAGAAGCTTTAGCAGGAACTCGATGTCACATTCTTTCACTGTTTTAATTGGAGGTGCTGTAAGCAGAGTACATCCTGTGGAAAGAGCAATATGGATGGGTATGAGACCCCCTCCCCAGTAGAAAGGTCTATCAGAGAACAGGCGATCTACTGAATGTTTGGTGTAGGGATCGTAGTCAATGCCAAATCCAAATTTACTCACTATCAAAGTGCCGTTGACGAAGCAATGGTGTGTGCGCACAACGGCCTTCGGTTCTCCAGTGCTTCCAGATGTCAATGTGACAACAGCGGTGTCATCAAATTGAACTTGACTTTGACGTTCAAGAACCTTGCTAAAATCGGTTTCCCCGGTCATGAGCAGGTTGCTGAAACGACTGCACCCGTTGCCTAATACTTGAGAATGCTCTGTATCAATCATCACAACTTTGGACTCTTCGATCGTCTTCTTCAAGTCCGCCACGTGTTCTCCTGTAAGCGGGACATCTTTGCTTACAAATAATATGACCCCTTGGCATTTGTAACGATTTAAAAACCCAATCGTCTCGTCGATGGGAATTCCTTGAGGCAATAAAATACTGAGAGCGCCAATTCTGTTTAGGGCCATGTAACTGAGCAAAAATTCAATTGCACTTGGTGCTTGTATGGCTACTCTTTCGCCTTTTTTCCATCACCAATGCGAAGAAACGAAGCTGCAAGGCGCAAAGATTGTTGTTGAATTTGCTTGAATGTGTATGATGATCGCTGACCAGATTCATCGTACAAGACAAATACTTCGCGTTCAGGATCCCAATTTGCATGTGTGTCGAAGAACTGGATGATGGTTCGATGTTCCAAGGGTTCAAGGGCTGGCTTGTGTATGTAGCTCATTTTTGCCATGGTGAAACTGTGAACAAGAACGATATTGTTGTGTCAGAAATAAAACAAATCATCACATACATACCACTAAGAATACTGTATGATAAACTAGAGAAATCGAAATTGTAGAACAACTCAAAGAAATGTTTTGGAGCCAGTGCCTTCAAACTAACAAAACATTTGAAAACATTATTTGAAAAGGTGTTGCTCTGAAAAAGTAGTGCTATACCTTCCTCAATTCTTGTTTCCCGCGTCCCCTTTGTTTTGAATTATGTTATATGACGTAAGAGATCATGTGAGTTAGGTTAGTGCACGTTGGTTTAGGTATTAAATTTGGTTTGTGATTAAATTATGCTTGACATAATCGAAATTTATTATATAATTATCGATGAAATATCTATATTTCTCTCCTTCGAAAAATTGATATCTTCACACGTGAAGATAACATGTTATCTTCACATGTGAAGATATCATATCGTAAAGTAAAAATTATTTCAAAACAAAAAAAAATGTTTCATCGATAATTATATAATAAACAGAATATTACATGGTCGCTTGGAGATACGAATTTTATCTTCTCGTGTTGAATATCTCGTGTTGAGATATCATCAACACTCGAAGATAAAATTCGTATCTCCGCGCGCCCATGTAATATCCTCTATTTCTTCGTAGGACATATGCTATCTGTGAACAAAATGAACACTAAAAATGGCCAGACGAGTTGCAGCAAATAAAACGAGTTGCAGCAAATAAAACGAGTTGCTGCAAATAAATCGAGTTGCTTGCTGTAAAAAACCGGAAGTGCACATTGATTGGTCATCAATTTTGAGAAATCGTGTTCTAAAAGTAGCCAAACTTGTTCAAACGCCGTGACCGACATAGACCCAATAGGTAGCATGGATGCTCCTCCTACTTATGGGCTCCTGCTTTGTCACAATAAAATTGCGATTTTTATCAAATTTACGAATAGGCGATTAACAAGATGAAAAATCTCCGAAATCGGGTAAAGTGTTGCTGCTCATGCAAAACAACTTTATTTATTTATTTCACGAGGGTGGATACACATTACAGCTTAGTAAGCTGAAAATTAAACTTGTGGCTCTCTTCCTAACCTAATATATAATCTTAAGAATAAAAAGATACTGCCGCGATGTAAAAACATTTTCTATATAAAAACTGTAACGATTTAAAATGAGACCCCTGGACCAATTCACGGTGGGCATAAATGACCCCAAAAATGATCAGATGAGATAAAAATTTCAGAGTTTGTTTAGTAAAGGTAGTATGTGATTTTAACTTACTCGTTGACAAAATCTGACGCAATGATGACGTCATAATAAAAAGTTGCAATTGTGGTGAAATTTGAATTTAAACACAAGAATAAAACAAAGTACATATTTCGAAAGAGAATAACATCATGTGCATTTTGTGCAATTTTCATAATGTTACGATTATTAGAACCTGAGTTATAAATGAGAAAATCTCATTTTGCAGAGACAGAAATCAGTAAAATCACCGTAATGACATTTATAATTGTCATAGAAGTGTATCAAGTCTACAAAATGCTGGATTTTTTTGTTCATTAACTCAATTAGAGATATTTTAAAATAACCGTGACGTCATAATGACGTTTCAACCATTTTTATTAATATTTAAAAAAATATTTGAACTACTTACCACTCAAAAAATCAAAAATAAAAAAACATACGATTTTCCGCATATCAAAGTTCTTTCAACACGTAAAGTTTGGCGCTAGCTAAAATGTTTTTAAACCAAAAAGTAGTTTGAAGAAGTTTGTTTTACCCCATGGTTTTGTATGAATTATTTCCCGCCAATTTTTCCCGGGAAAAAAATTCAAGTTAAAAATATTCATAACTTTAGTTTCCCTCATCCAATTTCAAAACGGTTTTCGATTTTAGTGTTGTTATCAAGAGTAGAACAAACTAATATCAGTTTTAAATAGGCGCGGGCCACCTCGCGCCAACCATTTTGTGGTAGTTTCTACAACCCCTCCAGTGTATATGCATGGTATCTGATCTGTAACGACCTCTGATTTTAGAATATATCATTTAATCTCCTTCGCGCCGTTACCTGTTTCACGCAACGCTAGACGACAAAGGATACAGCTGCGAAGTTGACTAATTTACATTCGGAGCTGTTTCACAACACTAATATATTTGGTTTAATAGTCGAGGCTCAGCTTAATAAAACTGGCAACACGAATCTTATGTACCATCTCCGTAGTGAGATTAGCATCAGATACTGATGAACCTGGGTCGACCTAGACGTATGTAAAATTCTTATTCAAAGCATTCTCTTGTAAAATTGACTTTCCTTACCTGATCAAAACAGCTTGTAACGTAGTTGAGATACACGATGAACTCAGTCCCGGGGGTTTCTGTTGTGTTAGGTTGTTTTGATGATGTGATACCTTAGCCTACTCGCAGACAACTCTATTCGGGCTTCCTGTGGCTAGTAGAGAGAGATTGGGAAGGATATGGCTGCGAAGTGGACTAATTATTTACATTCCGACGTTTCACAACTCTAATTTATCATTCACATTATTTTCTCCGTGATTTTCATTGGTCGAGAGACGACTACGTCACTGCAGATAACTTCCTACGAATAAGTGTTTTCGTTCTCCTCGACAATGGCAGCTCGATTTTTCCAGAGTTGTTCCCTTAGGTGAGAGAAAATAACGTGAATGATAAAACAATTATTGAACTCGGTTTTTGCAAAATATCGTGATTTTGTCAGTGGCTCGCAGATCAGTAATTATTTGCCTCTGCCTTCGGCATCGGCAAATAATTATTCTGCTCGCCACCGACAAATCACGATATTTTGCTCAACCTCGTCCAATAATTGCTAAATATTTGGTTAGTCGGGGCTCAGCTTAATAAAACAACACGAATCTTATGTACCATCGCAATAGTGAAATATCGACCCGGGATTATCAGTATCTGATTGTAAGAGCAATTGAGCGCTGCATGCGACCTGTATGATGCTCCCTAGACGTATGTATTATTCTTATTCTAATGATCAGTAGCTTGACCCATATATGCATCGCAAAAGGAACAATCTTCTATGAAGAATTCATTACAAAGCATTCTCTTGTAAAATTGACTTTCCTTACCTGATCAAAACAGCTTGTATATAACGTAGTTGAGATCCCAGGGGGGGTACTCAGGGGTATCAGTGATGGGGAGGTGCGAATGATTTTAACCCAAAACAAGACGCTCTAGTAGCGTGAAGTCGGGCTATTAACGTTTTTACTGATATACTGTAAAGTTCCGAAAGTTAGCCTCCTCCGCAGGCTAGTCTATATAGCTCGGAATACTGAATATTGGTCCACACGGGCCGGCCATATCAAACGTTATGACAATGACAATGACAGTTGCGTGACGAGGGAGACTGTTTGTCGGTGAGTCATAGATAAACATCTCCAATCAGACGTATTTGGTACGTCTTGAGGTTGCATCGGGTCAGATGGTTCTGATAACTTCCATCGTTTGTTTTTGTTTAAGATATTTAAGCTTACAAAGGCTTCAATAACACTATACACGTACTGAAGTAATTCTATGCTCAAACGGGTCAAATAGTTCGCTCTTGTTTTTGTTTGTGTCCATGCGTCTCTCATTATGAACTTCATTTCAGAACGCAATTGCACCACTGGGACACGAGTGAACGCTCAATGAGCGTCTTGTTATAATGGACATACTTTGCATAACGCGATCTGAATTGTTGTACATTTATTGTCACCATAACATCATTATACTTGTGTACATTGCTTAGATCCATCACTTTCTCTAGTATATCACAATCATCAAGACTATTTACCAAGTCTTCTACTGAATACATGAAATTCCATACACAGGACGTGACGAGATAAACGATCGCTTCTACAATAATAATACTGATTGTATAAACATAATCTAACTGTATTTTACTAGCATTTAACACAATAAAACATAACAAGAGAATGACGATATTTACTGTGAGGACTGTAAGAGCCACATGTGCTGAATAAGTAGTTTTCCAGTTGCTTCGTTGACGATCATCTTTCGCTTCATCCAACAAGGCGACATTCAAGTTCAGGTCATCAAGATCAGTCTTGCTCTTGCTTTTCTTGCAATCAGAGTAGTACTTTTCAGTTTCAGAGTTCGTTATTAAGTCAATAGTCATTGTTTTGTCATTTTGTTCGTAGTTTGTGTTCACAGTTTTCTCATTTGCTTTTGATATTTCATAACATTTTGACTTTAAGACTTTTTCAGATATGATTTTGAGTCCGCGGAACGACCTGGTCTACCGCTAACGGTGTGTGAGTTTGTATGTGAGATGAGCGTGTTAGCCATACTTCCTTCAAATGATTTTTTTCTCACGATCGCAAGACGACATTCCTCCAACAACGTTTGTGAAGAAAGAGGACGATATGCGATGTCTCGTGCTGATAAGCCATGTGGTTTGAGCCTTCGGTGATTATCTTAGCGGCCGGCACAGGGCGCATGCGCTGTAGAAACTTGCTGATTTGAGGTCAAAGAATACCGACCTGCATTTTTAGAGTCGGGTCTTCCACAGGAAGCCCGACTAATAATATACTGTGTTGGTGTCTGTCTGTTTTAGAATGGTACGGTATATGTTTTAGGGATCAAATAAAGCTTAAGCCACGTCCAGATTGCATGCCTGGTCTCCTTTAGCAAAGAGATACGTCCATCGCAGGGTATGTTAACTACCTCCTCAGTGAGCGTCATAATTGACTATGATGTAAACTATTGTTATGTACCAACCATAAATGTATTGGCAAAACAATGAGAAATTAGCATCATGCATAATGTCAATGTTTAGTAAACATTACGCTTACCTATAGATAGCGTAAACAGAAATTGAGGGAAAGTTAAAGTGCTAAAAGAAAGCGCACACAAATTTCAGTAAGTGACGTCAAGAATGATCTACGCCGTTATGTCATTAGTGTGGACACTCGAACCGTGAACACCTCAAGTTTTTTCTAACTTTTTTTTTCGAACTTTCTATTGCCTCATCGCCTCTCAAATGGAGCATTGAGTTAAATACACTTAGTGATCAAAATAAATCATTTTTCTGATCAATTTGCTCAATCGATAATTTATATATTTGTGTTAGAAAAAAAACTAAGTGTTCACGGTTCGAGTGTCCATACTGTAATAATATAATAATATAATAATAATAAGTAAGGGTTAGAGAATAACGCGAGTGCTTTATGGGATTTAGAGCTCCGAGTAGCAGATAGAAGGCCACGAGGCGCGTAGCGCCGAGTGGCCCTTCTATCAATGCGAGGCGCTCTAAATTCCATAAAGCACGAGTGTTTATTCTCTAACCGTTTTAGAATATAGTCATACTCACGAGAGTATTCTTTGGCTGCATGTCAGTTGCTTTCCCAAAGGAATACTGATTTCAAACGCAAATACGCTTATGCAAAGCTGTTCAGTTGTGTGTGACTTCAGTGGAGTGAAGATGAATATCCGATGGCCAGCTTGAGGCTTTTAAATACGAAGCTTGCAACGCTAGAAATCATCGGTATTTGTTGTGGAAATGAAGAGCAGAAATCTCAAAGTTTCTTTAAACCAGTTAGAACGGACGAAATTGAAAAATGAGAGAAATAATGGACACCAAAGAAAACTCAAGCACGATGTGGACATTTAATATATTGAAAGATTGGGCTAACTATATCGCAATAATCATACGGAGAACTTGGATGACTGATGAATATCCGTTCATCTACACTTCTTGTAGAAGTCATGGAGAAACTCGTTTGTGATTTCATTTTGAACAGTAAGTGACTCGCTACGTTTCTTTAGTGTTTAGCATAGCCCGGATTATGATCTGTATTTCTCATGTATCTGTATTCATGTATAAATCTAATAACTGTCGAGATTAAACTAAGATTGCATTAGAATATTTTTTGTATATAGTTTAGTACACGTTATATATTAGAGTGCAAATATTATATCCGTGAAATAAGCGCCAATTACAACAATGATAAAACATTTGTGCTATTTATTAGTACTATTTAGTTAGTTAACTATTTCATGGATATAATATTTGCACTCTAGTATTCTCTAACTTAGTCATTAGTATTCCCTATATAGAGAATACTAATAAGGCTTTGTAACAAAAGAAAACAAAGAGCTTTATTAGTATTCTCTATATAGAGAATACTAATGAGTCCATTGTTAAAGCCATATTAGTTACTTTATGAGATATAGAGCGCACAAATGCTGGGCGCTGATTGGTCGAGTGAGTATGACTATATTCTAATAATAGATAATAACGGCTCCTGATAATAACCATAAAAACACTGATTTAATTCACATTAAAAAGTCTACAAACTAAGTGAAACTAGATAGTAAGCCTATCGAGAATATTCACTAAAGAATAATGAAAAAGAAAAATGTGAACAATAATGGTCTTGACTGATCAACATTCTAGAATTCATTCACTGGTGATATATACGACGATGTAGTGACACCTCCTCGACGTTCAGAACGATTAAGAGCCGTGATTAAATCAATACCTAACTGGCAGAAGTATTAAGAATAATGTAAAACCATGTAAAACAAATAAAATTGTTTTAAAACCCAGTGTTTACGTTGTCTTGCATCAGCGCTATTCAAATTTTAATCAATAAAATGAGAGGTGCTTGACTGATAGTCATACAAACTGATGAATTGAGTTCTTGGGACATGTATATAATTGTAATTATTATCCATCAAAGTTTGGTGGAGACCTTGTGGTGTAATGGTGAACACATCTGACTCCAGATCAGAAGTTATGAGTTCAATTCCTATCAGGGTCAGTTTAACTTTTTTAAGTATGATCAATTCGCAAAACAATAACACCACACAGAAATCTAAAGAAAAGCATACATAGTTACATGTTGAAAACACTACCGGGGTAAAACTTTCACTTACCCAACTGACAAATAGGGTGGTTGGTGGGCCACTTCTTTCGGAAGTTTTCTAAATTGTACCAAATTAGTATTCATATTCAAAGCGGGTTAAAGGGGCAGTGTCAAGTATGAAGTCAATTCATGGACAATATATTCATGTCGTCGTGTCGTCACGTCATCTCGTTTTGTCGACATGTCAAGTCGTCGTTGTACCACATCGTCTCGTTGTTTTTGTACTTCGTCCCGTCGGGTTCCGAAGTCGATTCGTCAACAATTTATCCTTGTCGTCATCTCGTCGTGTCGTCTTTTACAGTCTTTTACCACTTCGTCTCGTCGTTTTACCTCGTCGTCTCGTCGTGTTTTACCACGTCGTCTCGTCGTTTTACCACGTCGTCTCGTCGCTTCGTTCGGTTTACAGCCGGGTATGGACCTTTTCGTAGTTTCCCAGAATGCTTCATGATTCTGCGCGCGCAAGCGGAAATTCAGTAGAAAACTTAGACTTTTAAATTAAAAGTGCGTAAGAAGAACTACAAAGATAGATGCAAATTCTCAAGCAAAGAATATATTTTTTTCCTGTTTTTGATTAGTTACAGTAGTCCTCAATATACACGATCAATTCTAAATATTATTTTTTTCCCCTGACCTCGCTTGCGCGCGCAGAATCGTGAAGCATTCTCTGGGCTCCCTGTATGTTCCGATTAAGAACAGAGGAATTGTGGGAACGATAAGCACATGGTTCATCACTTCAGTTGGTTGTCAAACGAGCCAGTTCTACAAACGATGGAAGAAGTGAAAGATATCCTTAAGGATGCATTGAATCGAATTGAAAGAATAACGTCTGTTACATCAACGACCACTTCGCAGTCTTCTGGCTCTGGATCGGGTTTTCAATCTAGCCAAACTCAATCTACACTTGGAACATATGTACGTAAATACAGTAGTGTAGCAGGGTGCCATGGCCCCATCATTTGGGAGTGAACATGACCCCTTGCACATGCAGCCATAACAAAAGTGGTTTGGTTTATTTCATGTAACTAAGTCATCTAGTTACATGTAGGAGTTACCCACTACATCTGCAGAAGGATCAATAATCAGCAAACTTATTGTCGAAGAGAGTAACAAATCTGTTCGTGTTCACTGTACGTTCACCCCGCTGCACCGGCTGTGAAACACAACTATTAAGCTTATATTAAATACAGTTGTAAAATACGCGCGTTTACACAATTAATATAAGCTTAAGCTTAATTCAAAATAAAAATGAATGGATGGGACAAACAAACAAGAAAACTTATCATGAAGAGTACCTATATCACACGGTCAAGCGCCACATCTGACAAATCGCTAAACGATTTTCTCTGTAGTCCATAATCAGCAATCCGTCTTTGAATAGTTTTACTTGATACACCAAACATTTTAGCAATCAAGGAAGTAGAGAAAGAATGTTCAAGGTACATTTCCAACCGTTCTTTACAAATAAATATTTCAGTTCGCCCACGACACCCCGTGGAAATAAATATTGGCCCTTTATTGGTGGTATTCATACTGGCTGACAATGCATTTCTTGTTTGTTGTAGTCCAGAGTAGATTTGTGAAGGAACGTCATCGTCAAACAACACTGAAATCCTAGCCAATATGTTTAAGATTCTGTCTATGAATGCACATAAATAGTCACAATCATCTCGGTCTTCAAACATTCGATCGTTTAAACGACTGAGTATTTCTTCTATACTTGAACGAAGCCAACTTTTTACTTCCGACAGCATTTCCGCCATTTTACATCAGCCAACATAAGCACCAGCGCGGAGAGCCGCTGACCGGCCTTCACGACGAGACGACGAGATAAAACGACGAGACGATGTGGTAAAACACGACGAGACGACGAGGTAAAACGACAAGACGACGAAGTAAAACGACGAGACGACGTGGTTAAACGACGAGACGACGTGGTAAAACACGACGAGACGACGTGGTAAAACACGACGAGACGACGTGGTAAAACGACGAGACGACCTGTTAAAAACAAGACGAGACGACGAAGTAAAACGACGAGACGACGTGGTAAAACACGACGAGACGACGAGGTAAAACGACGAGACGACGTGGTAAAACACGACGAGACGACGAGGTAAAACGACGAGACGACGTGGTAAAACGACAAGACGACGAAGTAAAACGACGAGACGACGTGGTTAAACGACGAGACGACCTGTTAAAAACAAGACGAGACGACGAAGTAAAACGACGAGACGACGAGGTAAAACGACGAGACGACGAGGTAAAACGACGAGACGACGTGGTAAAACACGACGAGACGACGAGGTAAAACGACGAGACGACGTGGTAAAACACGACGAGACGACGAGGTAAAACGACGAGACGACGTGGTTAAACGACGAGACGACCTGTTAAAAACAAGACGAGACGACGAAGTAAAACGACGAGACGACAAGGTAAAACGACGAGACGACGTGGTAAAACATGAAGAGACGACGAGGTAAAACGACGAGACGAAGTGGTAAAAGATTGTAAAAGACGACACGACGAGATGACGACAAGGATAAATTGTTGACGAATCGACTTCGGAACCCGACGGGACGAAGTACAAAAACAACGAGACGATGTGGTACAACGACGACTTGACATGTCGACAAAACGAGATGACGTGACGACACGACGACATGAATATATTGTCCATGAATTGACTTCATAGTCAAGCCTCACGCATGCGCATTGAAATCAAAACAATAACACTCGGTTGTGTTACAAAACCCCCCTAAAACCATTCAGCAATTTTAGAACCTCAATATATCAAAAGGATTGAATTCTAGATGTGAATTCACGGCGATATCATTTTCCAACGGTCGACCAAATAAGACACAGGAAGCCCAACACATAAGTAGATGGTGGGAAGCTCACCGGTTTACAAGTCGTTCTACGTGAGTTTTTCTCTTCAAAAGTCATGAACAGTACTGCACCTACGATTGATGATCAAGATTCCTTCGCAATCGACCAGGATTGCCGGTTTACAATTCGGTTTTCTTCACTCGAAGATGATGGCGTCCTGCCTCTCAACGGCTGTTCGACACTTTTTTCAACGGCTTCAAAGTCAGGTCTAAGATGAAACTAGACCCTGTCGGCAGGGTTCACTCGTGCCCTGGTGGGAATGCTTTGGATCAACCAAGTTAGTTGAATTGGAATCCCTGTATATTCTATGTGGGGAGGGCAAGGGGAGAAGACCGGGGCCTAGTATCTTCATCAAGTATATATGTATTGGAACCATTTATATACAAACATTTATCTTTCTATCAATCGATGTGGGACATTATCAAATCCAAAACCGTCACTAAAAATAAAGTCAAAATCAAATCAAATCAGATTATAGGGCAAATGGAATGTATTTACACAATGATATTGTCAAAGCTGGTGTGTGTCTAGCTAGCGGCGTCAGAGCGAAAGCATATATCATGGAGTCTTGTACTACTGAATTGTCTCGCACATGCGCATAACAGTGAATGCTGCAAAGCCCTCATTTGATTCTGTAATACGGATGGTAAGATTCATAGCATCTGCAACTGCTTGTATGATTAGTGCATCACACCATGTACCTTGTCGAGACATATTAGATATGTACTTTACCCATTAGTAAGCTGTATTACTCTCAATAAACCTTTCTGGATTATTTCTCATGTATTGAACACCAGTAGTACGTACATCCATGTGATAGTTGGTTTCACCATATAATTGATGTGATACTGTTCTAAAAAAACAATCACCTGCACCGCCAACATCTATTGATCTTAAACCTTGCTCGGTTAATCTAGACTGTAATAACACCATTGGGGGAATTCTTGGCACTGTATTATTTGCATTGGAAACTGGGCCTGGGTTTACTTCAATGTCACCTGAAATCAGTAACTTTCTCCTTGAAACACAATACCTCTGATGCTGTTTATTGCATATTGGATAACAATCAACAATAATAGTAACTAAGATTTTTGATATTTTATGCTTGGCTCTTCTTGATTGACTAAGATAATTATTATCATATTTCTGACTTACTTCTCTCCTCATATCATAAGATACAGAAGTACAACCAACGGCAACAACACTTTTGGCATGACAGTTTTGTAGATTTGAGTGTTTCAATAACTTTGATTTTTGATAACAATGGTTTATTTGTTTACTGTTTGTTTCATAGTATAACTTTGATTTTTGATAACATTGGTTCATTTGATACTTGTTTGTTTCATTATGCACCTATCAATGTTAAGCCCGAGGGGGGGAGGGCGGGCATACACGGGCATTTGACTCGAATTCTCAGCCCGTGGGAAGGGGTTTTGATTTTAATTGACAACCAGGGAGCACCCCAGGGTCGGGCGATTTGACATTACTGGTTCCCGGTCTCCAATCTGTTTTAGCAAAGTGTCGATCGATGAGAGAGTTCGACCGCGTGGTGAATGGCTTTTCAATATTTTATGCTGCTTTTTGTGATGCAAATGTACGATACTTGTCAAACGTCCAGTTAGCTAATTAGGCGGCGATGTTTGGCGTGTGAAATCTAGAGAACGTTTTAGCCACAAATATTTTATGTCTTTAGCTGCCTTTTAATTTTAAAACTTTTATCAAGTCTGGGTCCCAAGTCTGTTTCCAAATCAGCTAAAATCTTGATAAAGAAATGTTTTCTAATTTTATTGCGAAAACTCCACACATGAAGCCACAAAATGTTCCCATTTTGCAAACAAAACCCCCAAAACTCCTAGACAGGGCTCGTCAAACTTTGACATATCACACGCCAAACGTCTACGTTTCGATCAGATATAAACTATTCGTTAACAGCATGGTATTAAAAAAAAAACAGACAAAAAAGTCACGTTGAACGGTTGCTTGCAAATGGTAGTACATTATTGAGCTTTTGTTCACTTTTTAATCACATCTTTGTTTGATTCGTCTTCTCCCGGTCTTCTACGATCGTCATTTCGCAGTGACTTTATAAACTGTTTTAAAAAAACGAAGTGTCAGACAAAGTCAACGGAGAAAGATGGCGGAACTCGAGTGGATTTGATGGGGGGATTTGACAAAGATTGATCACCGTGTGGTCATGGTGCTCCACTGTGGGGACTATTGACCCAAAAAATAAAAAAATGTCAAATGCCCGGGGGTATGCCCGCCCTTCCCCCCCTCGGGCCGCCCTCCCCCCCCTCGGGCTTAACATTGATAGGTGCATTATACCTTTGCAATTCGACCGTACTTGTGGTCTCTTGGTTATTTGCTGCTGGGACAGCTCCCTCGCGAATGGAAGGGGTGGCGACCATATATTTGCTGGTCTCTTCGTTATTTGCTGCTGGGACAGCTCCCTCGCGAATGGAAGGGGTGGCGACCATATATTTGCTGGTCTCTTCGTTATTTGGCTGCTACAACGTACAGCTCCCTCACGAATGGAAGGGGTGGCGATCTCAAATTTGAAGATCTTCTCGTCTTCAACACTTAACTTAACACTCCGACGAGTAAAAAGTGCAAGATTTTGCTCGTAGAATTCCACACGAATCGTTGAAGTCTTCTTTCACATGTCTAAAATCCAAAATGGCCGTCGTCTTGTACTTCTGAGCATGTGCACCATGTGCTAACCGCAAGGGATGCTGGATACCTGTGGTATGTAAATTTCGGAGAATTTCGTGGCAGCCCAATAATGCTTGTTTGCGGTCTGGGTTCGAGTAATTAGTGGTCATGCGTAGTGTTTTGGATTTGACAAAGTCCCACATCGATTGTGAGATAGATAAATGTTTGTATATAAATGGTTCCAATACATAAAAACATAACAGAGATACTCAAGAGATACTGGGTCTTGATACCATGTGACCGGATATTGCACAACTGACGCCAAATGGTTCCAATACATTTACACGTGATGCAGTAACCTGAGTATCAGGCTTTTTTGGCGGAGGGGGAGAGAAAAAGAAAGGGGGAACGGAAGGGAATAAAGCCTGACACAGACCTATTGATTTGAGCCTTCCGCCCCCTCGTAGCACGATACATATATCTGAAAATAACAACCAATCAAAATCACTTCCGCTTTGCCAACTGTCATGTCAAGACTGTCGTATGTCAAGGAGCTTGACCTTCAGTGCTGTTGGAGTTTTTAAAACCGTTTCGGTACGTTCTACCACAGGAAGCCCAAGCTGTGGTTTTGTGGAGAATATCGTAAAAATATTTTCTCCTGTAAATACTGTAATAAAAGATTTGAAACTATGGTAGTGTCTTGTGGTCTTTATTTACTATCCCTGTGCAAATTTTCAGCGAATTTCAGCCAGGAGAAAATATTTTTACGATATTCTCCACAAAACCACAGCTTGGGCTTCCTGTGGTTCTACAAGCACCGTTTATATCTTCTTCAATTTGGTTTTATCGTGCTACCCTCGTTAAATAAAGTCCTTACTTACTTACAAGATGAAATTAAGAAACAGCTGATAAATCAGCCTCTCGGCAAAACCCCAAGCACCGCGTCGTTTTTGTTAGTTTGAAGACAAAGTTCTTGTTATTTCTTCAATTCAATTCCAGGAAAGGCTTCATAGCTCCTTCTAGAGCCTGTCTAAATTATTTTCAATCATAAATAACAGAGAAAATCGAGCTTATCCTTGTAGAATACGATGTATCGTTTCCGGTCGGCTGTGACGTTTCCCTGGGGACGTTTCAAGCCTTTGTGTTTTATCCAATCATGCCAACGTCCAGAATCTGGACGGCTGACACGGGCAGATCAATGCCCTTGTGTCAGGCCTTCCTCCTCTTTCTTCTCCCCGGGCCTCTCCCCCTCCCCTTTCATTTTTGAAGGCCTGATACTCAGGTTAGTGATGCAGATACTAGGCCAGGTATTTGGTCTCGATACCATGTGACCGGATATTGTGCAACTGACGCCCAAAAAAAAAAAATACGCGTTGGGTTTTATAACTCGTGCGGCCTACGGCCTGGGCACGAGTAATAATCCCCACTAGGAATTGTTGAAAATGAAGAACATGCTTTGAATTATTACTAGTGATCCTTTAGACGCTTGAACAAACATGATTAAGGTCGATGGAAACGGATTGAAAACATCGATAATAATAAAAGTCCACGGTGGACTTTTATTATTTCTCGCTTCTTCGTACCCAGGCTTACGCGGTCATATGGCTTGACACTGCCCCTTTAACAAACCACTAAACTATGAAGGATCAACAAAGCGGAATAAGACCTTCGATGACGTCACTTGTTTGCATGTGTCACGAACTCTAGCCGGCCGGAACAAAGGGTAACGTTAAAACTTTTTTAGTAATTAGAATAATAACATTGGAACGCAGAAGAAGAAAAAACACAATCGGGAAAAACAAAAAACGTCAGCAAAAGACCGGTCGTTCTAAAATAGACACGTGTGTAAACAAAAGGTCTGTTAGAAAACAATAGGCTGTCCGTACCGGAAATTACGACACAAAAGATGGAGTCAACCAAAAACAATAGGTGACCTGCTCTTTTCTTCAGAACAAGAAAAATAATAATTATTATAAATAAATAAATAATAATAATTATCCTCGAGTTGGTGACTAAAATAGATTGTAAACAAAAGGTATATTTTAGAACAATAGGCTCCGATGGCTCCGGGCTCCGTACCGGTATGAGGGGATTTGCTCCGGTGGTACCAGGGACCACAAGCTGCGCTTGTACCGGTATGAGGGGATTTGCTCCGGTTGCTCCGGAGCGTACCTGATGCAGAACTGTCATTTCATATCTACTCTTTTCTTTGTCAACCACTTCCACTTCACAATTTTTAATATTCTAGAATTCATTCACTGGTGTTTACATTATCCACTAGACAACTCCTTATAAGGCGAATCATGCTAAAAGGGGACCAAACGAAAGTTCAGTAGTTTTGCTCATGCTGTTAGTATTTAATTCCCTTCAGTCTAGCCGAGGTGGAATGTTACGTCGGTATTCATCGTTTTCTCGTTCATTCCATGCATAGTCATATTTAGCTAGCATCCTATTCTCTTCGTCTTCAGATGATTTCTTTCCACTTAAGGGTTTCACGCGAACCCATAGCTCATACCCCAATCGAA
>JAUJYZ010001302.1:111207-195159 GCA_033675265.1 Actinostola sp. cb2023
AGAGTCTACAATTAGCCTCTCCGGCCTATGAACCATCACTGTACAAAGAGAGAAGTGCTTTCTCTCCTGCCACAATGATGTCTTCCTTTGTAGTTATACCCGCTGGTCGATCAAAGATTTCTGATTGTTGAAGGAATCTGCATGGAATCTGTTTCAATATTTTTAAAGCTGATGCTTTGCCAATCCCATGGAGCCGTGATGTTGTGTCGCACCCTAGAATTGCATGCAGAAACAATAGGTTTTTGCACACATTGGCACCTAGGGCAGACTTTGTCCTCTTTATGTTCCATACTCTCCTGTTCTGTGACCTTGGCTTGGGCTCTGGCTAGAAGAACAGGCCGTGCGAATCCACTTCAACATGATAACACAATAAGACTAACAGGTCGGTATTGTCTCCAACTAGTACACTAGCTTTAGTTTTCATCCTGACATTTTTCCGATTTCTGATATAATTTTTATGAATTCACTGATCTTAATGTGATTAATTATTATTAAAAATATCGTTTTTTATATTTTTTGTTTTTAATGTTAAGCGCTTTAGAATATTACATATTTTGCGCTATATAAATAAAGTTTATTTATTTATTCATTTATTATGTTGAAGTGGATTCGCACGGCCTGTTCTCAACAAAATCGTGCAACTTGTCGCGCAACATTGTTGCGTTGCAAGTTGCAGAGCAATATTTCTCGTATTACCATCGTTCGTGCAACTTGTCGCGCAACACACTTCGTGTTGTAGGTTGCAAAATTTTGTTGCACAAAGTAGAAGCTCTTTCTACTTCATGCAACAAAGTTTTCCAACCTGCAACTGAATTACCACAAGCCCATAGCGCACTATACTAATTGAGATGATCAGATGGCTGCAAGTCAGATCAGATAGCACTTGCGCAGGTGTACGTGCAAAAAGTATGACATGGATTGCTCGGCTGCATGTGGTACATGCAAAGGCCAAAGTTATTCTATCTCCAGCACGCCAGACCTAGCTTGGTTTGGATGAGTCTGAATAACAATATATTTTAGTTGTATTAAGCTTTAAATCTTAATTCTGCTTGGTATAATATTTTATCATTTATGGTCATTATCATAATTATTATGTGACTTTATTATTACTTAAGTTATAAATATAACCTTAATGCAACCAATTAGAGTCGTTTTCGTATGAGTGGGAAGTAGTTACGGTACGGTTCGTGCCGTGCAGTGACCATATCGCGCCATCAACGTGCAGTGTGATTGGTTGAATACAATGTGTTCGATTCTGTACCGTGAGCGTAACTCCGTACCGTAGGTTTCCCACTCATACGAAAACGACTCTATTATCATTATTGTATTTCAATAGTTGATTAATATTAGTCATTAGTGTTAAACAGTCTTAGAATAGACTAATTTGGCTATACAACGCAACGAATAACCAAGAACCAATCAAACATAAAGCAGGAAATCGACTTTTTGATTGAAAATTCTATTTTCTACGTATTGGGATCCCTGTGGTAAGGGTCATGGCCTAGAGACATTTCCCCTGCATTTCAAGTACTTTTGTGTTAATAAAGTAACTTCAACCACAACAGAAATAATATTGAAGATCTTTGAAATTACAAATCAAAGAAAAAAGTCGGATAAATGTATTTTTTAAAATATAATTCATTTTGCTCGATGCGGGATCCCTGTGGTGAAACCACGAAATCTTTAATCCTAATTTTCGGCATGTTCCACCGAAGGGATTTTTGAGGACTTTTAGTATGTTGTTTAGGTAACCCATATTGGTTGAATAGCGATGAGAAACTTTCTGTTGCAATTTGTTCCAACCTAAACCGTAGAATGACTGGACTACTAGCCGGACACATAAATGTGTATATCATAAATGATAAAACTCAACTGATTAAGCTTACCGCAATAGCGCTTGTATTTATCAAAAGCTTTTCGTACGTTGGTGCATAAATATCCAAATGCTGCATCACCTCTCGGTATGTACCAGGTATTTGTGGCAGGATGGCCGTGATCTGGTAATGCTGGAATCATCGCTCTTACCCAGTTACTCCAGCCATATGTGGGAACACGTGAATTTTCTCTCCGTCGCTTCATGATCACCATGCTTCAGAAAAAAACTAAAAATAAGTAGGTAAAACCAGGATTTATAGTTTTATGGTAATTTGAAATAAAAGGGTTTATAGTGTCAAACTGTATTTTCAAAGTTGTGAAAATTGCATGAGTACGAGAGTTAGTGAATCTTCTCGATCTGTCGAAATAAAACAGGTGGTACAATTGCATGCAAGTCGTGCCCAGACGGCTCTCATTGCATCGATATCAGCCCGAGGCTGGAGATAGCTACAGCTTTACTGGCTCAGTGCATCGAGCGGAATGCAGCCCTTCTCCCTTTGTTGAAAAATTAGCTACGAACACTTAAGTTTCCAAACGGAATTTCCAAGGTGCGTGTAAAAAATAGTTGAAAGTTCAATTTCCAATGAGTTTCCAACCGACTTTTTCTGAGGCCGTTGTTTTTCAGTGAAATGAAACAGACATACGCGCAACAATCGCGCGCAAATTGAAACGCAAGTCTGACTTTCTAAGTAATTTCAACATACAATTCAACTGAAGTCTCAACACAACTGACTAGTATTACAAGCATACGGTGATTTCTCTCCAGTAGCTACAAATAACGTAATATGATCTAACTAATAAAAACAACAATCCTATTGGCCAGTAAGTAAGAGTAAGTGACCGTCACACTAATGTCATGAGATCACCAACGCTTCATCGCACCCTGCCAACGCTTGGTCACGTTAGCTGCAGGCTATGATGATAGCGTGCAAACAGTGAAATCCATTAATTTTGAAAAGGGTAACTGTTTGTAATGACTAGCATGCGAGCTCGAGTTTACTGGAAAAGCAGTTCACGTAAGGGATCCGTGCTACGTTAAACTAGTATTTAGCTTGGCGTTACATAAAACATGAAGGCCACGTACCAGGCAAGACAAATCCTTAAATGAACCGTCCTTACAGCTATATTTATATCTATGACTTTACAATCACCTTAGTCAAAACTATTCCAGGTGGTCAATCGCAGTGTGCTAACACTGAGTCAGATAAGAATTACTGACTAATTAAACTGTACGATAATAAATTCGGACTAAACAAAACTGAAGTAAATATGTTTTAAAACAGCAAATTACGGTTGATATACTGAGGTACCAATAAGTAGATCAACAACCATAATTTGTGCCCCATGACATGTATAGCATTATGTTTGGACCCCCCACATCCCCCACCAAAAATAAATAAACTCTTAACATTTCTGATCGAACAGCCTGAATAGAGGTCTGAATACGGCATGCCAGATCGAGGGTTCTCTGTTAGTCCTGTTAAAAGTTGTATTCAGACTGTTCGATCAGAAATGTTAATGAAAGACGTATCTTAGTTTGACCTTAAAACAGGTTGTTTTTCCTGAGATGTGTTATATCGAAAGTGAAAGTAAAACAAGTCATCCTGTAGGACTGTCGATTGACCCTTTAATTGAAAAACGCGCGCATTTTGTGGTCACCGATCGAGCATGGAGAATGCGATTACTGATTACTATAAAATGATTCCTCAATCTACAAAAACACTTTTAACTTCTACAGTAGCTCGTACTCTTTCTATAGCAGCTCAGTTATAGAGTATATATTGAAGTAGTATTTTATAGCTGGTCATATTCATAATCACACCAAACGGACTTGTCTACGAATTTTTGCTTAATGGTCCTTCATTACAAAAGTAAATTGCTATAAGCAAGTCACACTGTAAATGTAATATGAATCTAGGTAACAGACGGAAGACACAACCATGACTCGAAAGCGGACCGTTTGCTCGACACAAATAATTATATTTGCGTGCGCAAATATTAAGTCATGTTTCATCTCTCTGTTAACTAAAATTTTACAATTTAAAATTTTAAAATTTTACTCGCTCGATCCCACCTTATTGAATTCTCGCCGGCTTGCATGCTCGAGGATCCAGCGGTTTTTGTCCGCGCTCCGAAGTCACCGGCCGAAACAACCCGCTGGATAAATTACCTACTAGTACGAGTTCTGGGGCGTGATACGCTCTCAAGGGGATTTAGTATAGCTCGCATTTCAGACCCTAAAGAAATGTCAAAAATGAAGTGATAACTGAAGTCCAGATTGTTCATAATGATATATACGCTGAAAACTCTGTATTCCGTACTCGTGGTGCGTATTCTTTCAGTTGGCGGTACTTGTAGCTTAAATCGTTTCTGGCAACACATTTACCAGCGCTAAGGATCGGATATCACTAGCAAAAATATCAAGCTTTTGCCTTCCTGTCGGTAGCTGTGCAAATACATATCATCCTTTTTTTTTTAACGATGATTAAACGCTTCGAGAACCATGAAGGTCCGCTTTAGGAAATCGATCCCGGGGAAAAACTAGAGTACGTGATCGATCGCATCACGCAAATGCATTTCTTTAAAACATCCGTCAACATGGACGCTATCTTTGAAAATTATGGTCGAGTTTTGATTGGCCCTCTTATTTACCCTCAAAAAGAGGGCCAATCAAAATCAAGATTCATATCACGCCACAGAACTCGTAATAGCAGGTAATTTATCCAGCGGGTTGTTTCGGCCGGTGAATTCGGAGCGCGGACAAAAACCGCTGGATCCTCTAGTTTGACCAAGGGCACTAGGACAGCTATTAGAGTTGGATATTATAGAGTTGTTTTATATTAATATCCATGTACGTTTACTTGTTTACTTATCTTATATTCCTGTTCCTCTGGAGCAAATCTGAAGCTTTGATCCAACGGTCAAGAGGTTAAAATAAACTTCAAGTACTTATTCCAGTGTCAACGGTCGTTTCCGTCTCTGTACCAGTATGTACTAGCTAGCGCGACCGCGCGATGTCCCCGTTACGTCAGTAATATTTAAACCGCCTGTCACTCATAACCGTTAATAAGTTGATTGAATTCGCCTTCTTTTTAGTAGGCCTTCGTAGCCCGAAATACGACCCCGACGCGATGACAGATTCGTCTTCGGGTCAACGGGCACAGCGGGGTCCTGCTGTTCACTGGCCTTCGGATGTATTTATAGCCGGTATAACGGTAATACAGGTAAACGCTCAGCAAACGACAAACGCCTTCAAAAAATCAAAATTTTAAAAGCTGGTTATGGCATTTTGTGCCGATGAACTTGATCATTTAGTGCAAGCTTCAAACATTGATCAAAACAGGTAAATATAAACTTAATTCTGTTTGAATTAAATTTATTTCAAACGGTCCTAATATTCAAACATTGAGCTAATTTAAAAATTGTACATAGAAACTGAACGTTACTGACGGTTTTATACCGTTATACCGGCTATAAATACATCCGAAGGCCAGTGAACAGCAGGACCCCGCTGTGCCCGTTGACCCGAAGACGAATCTGTCATCGCGTCGGGGTCGTATTTCGGGCTACGAAGGCCTACTTCGGGTTTCGGTAAGCCATACGACCAAGTCAAATCTGTCATCGCTGTGTACACAAAGTGCCCTAGGCCTGCCAACGTAATCCAATTATACGGGCAGACGAGAGGACAAAGGAATCGACGGTTGTTTCCTACCCCTTCCCTTTCTCCTCTGAAGGTCCTATTGGATTAACTTATTTGTGACTAGTAATCGCTAACCGGAGCGACGGCTTCGCCTGGTACGGTCGGTACAGCGGTGTACGTTCATAGCGTACAGTCATTTGAAATAACCGAACGATCGTAGGAAAGCGTAGAAGAGCAACAAGACGTTTATAAGTTGGAGAATAGAACCGGAATTCGTACCAGAGATAAGTTAAGTTGTACTTTATTTACCGTTTACAAATTACAAATAACCGACTGAAAATATCGACAAAAACCGTCGGTTCTAGCGCCCTTGTCTTGACCGTTGGATCAAAGCTTCAGATTTGCTCCAGAGGAACAGGAATATAAGATAAGTAAACAAGTAAACGTACATGGATATTAATATAAAACAACTCTATAATATCCAACTCTAATAGCTGTCCTAGTGCCCTTGATTTAAGGCACACAGCACGGGTGTTCGGAAAACTAAGACCCCCAAAACTAAGACCCTAAAGCCTGGTTCACACCACGACATAAACATAGACTGAGACATAAGCATAAGCATAAGCATAGCACGTGTGAACCGGTGCGACATAAACATAGTCATAAGCATAAGTATAAACATAAGAAAACGAAACTTTTCCATTAGATTATTGATGGGGGGGTTGCATGAATTTGGGCTGTTCGATTTTTTTTCCTTTGCTCCTAGCTCTGCACGTTATTTTTTTCAAGGACCTTGACCTTGCACGATATTTTTTTCCTCAAGTTTATAAATTTATAAGTTTACCTTACAAAAATTTCGCATTAACATAGAATTTATAGTGCCGTCTTATGGCCAATAACTGAATAATAATTATGTTCAATCAAGAAAATATTTAATACTTACTATTGTTACTGTTTCTAAAAGGAAACTAAGATTCCTTTTTAAGATTTATATATATATATTTATATCTATCTATTTTGTATATATTTTATATACACCTAATTTCAAAAACGTTGTCCAATAATAATCAAAAAAGCCATATAGGATTTCATTAAAAGACAAAAGAAGTGCACTCAAGCTGAACTGTTTCTTTTGTCTTTTTGAATGAATTCGTATTTGGCTATTTGGACAACGTTTTTGAAATTAGGTGTACACTCGATTGCAGAAAGGTTGTTAAGTAAGTATACATTTATACAAATATCTAATGAGATACAAGTCTAATGACAGAGATACAAAGTGTGAAACATCACTTATTATCTTCTAATATATAATAGTCATCAATTTTAGATTAGTATCGCATCCAGCAAGGGCAACACAATAGTTTTCAGCACTATTTTGTGTTGAAACAGTTGTATTTTAGCATGAATAACATTTTGCATCTTATTAGATATTTCAGTATAAATACAAAATGTACTATACAACGTTTCTGCAATTGAGTGATTGCAGAAACGTTGTAGTATACATTTGATATATTTCGTAGCAGCCAGAATGGCCAGAATGGCTGTATCTTAAATAATGTAGGAGAGAGTTGAAGGCAGCCAACTTCTAATGTCCACAAAACTTTAATAAATAGACGTTTCGACCTTCACTCTTCTTAAAAATTCCATAATTCTCTCGCGAACTAAGCGAGGTGATGTCTGCTGTTGAAACAGAGCTACAAGGTAGTGGGAACAGGTTAGGATATCGACTGATGCATCAACTCCTTTTAAGAAGATATGGGCTCACTGTTGACAGAGAGACCGTGCGGAAAACATTAAAATTCCTTGATTTTGAGGGAGTGGAAATTCGTTCAAGACGAAAGTTAAGGCGCAGAATCTACAAAGCCGCTGGACCAAATTTTGTTTGGCACATAGATGGGTACGACAAACTGAAACCATTCGGTTTTTGCGTTCATGGAGCAATTGACGGGTATAGCCGAAAGGTTTTGTGGCTAAACGTTGGTTCTTCCAATAACAATCCAAAAGTAATTGCACAATATTATATTGACTGTGTCCGACAAGTTGGGGGAGTACCACGTATAATACGAGGTGATTGTGGTACAGAAAATGGGAATGTTGCAGGGATACAAAGGTTTGTTCGTGAAAGTGATACCGATGAATTCTCCGGTGAAAAGAGCTTTTTATATGGGAAGTCTGTTTCCAATCAGCGAATAGAATCATGGTGGTCGTGTCTTCGGAAGACGCACTGCGATTGGTGGATTGACTTCTTCAAGGATCTGAGAGATAGTGGACGATTTGTTGATGCCGATCCAATTCAAGCCGAGTGCCTTAAATTTTGTTTTATGGATGTCCTCCAGCAAGAATTGTACCAAACAGTAGTAAATTGGAACTTGCATTACATAAGATTGCAAAAAGTTGAATCACCACCAGGAAGGCCAGACGTTTTTTGTACCATTTGCCTGAATTGAAAGGCACTCACGACTATAAAATAGAGGTATCAGAAAATGACCTAGAATTGGCTGAGGAATCATTTTGTCACAAAGCTAAAAAATGTAGTCCAGAATTTGAAGAGATGGCAGCTATTCTAATGAGCGAACACGATCTCCACATGCCCAATAATGCAGAAGAGGCATTGTCTCTTTTTTTTGATCTTTTGAAACACATTGAAAACATATAAAACTCTCAGTCACTAGCACGTTGAATATAAAGGCTATGACACTTTTGTACCTGTCTGGACAGAGAGCATAAACATTTATAGGGGTTATACCGGTCAGTCTCCAGTAATATATATATATATTGCCGGATGGGAATTGTTTGTATAGATAGTTGTATTCTCGTCGGTCCAGTTGCATAAACCCAAGGCAAACTATCTTATTGTATTTTTACCAATCAAACAACACTTGTTATAAATTGCAACAGTTTAATAAAAAACTCAAATATACTTCATATGTACTTAGAGTGGTTTTCATAAACCTGTGAAACAAAAACTATTAGTTAGTGTGTAATAGTTAAAAGTAAACAAAAGAACACAATGGAATTAAGGTCTACCAATGCGTATTAGTTTAATATCTATTTCACGGGTTTATGAAAACCACTCTATAATAAGTACTAAGACAATGTTTCAATTCTCATAACTGTAAGAGCTACGACAATAGAGTACAAACACTTAAACCGAGCAACATCAATAGTGATATATCTATTGTTTTCTATTGTTTATTTAGTACTATTTAGTGCAAAACGTTGCGCGCGATTTTAGTGTTTGTACTCTATTAGAAAAGTAGTGGCGGCCTAACTATGCTGTCACCCGTAAAACTGTAACGAGTATTAAACAACATACTACTGAAAGAGTGATGGCACTTAACCCGTGAAACAAAATCTAATAGTTAGTGATTATAGTCAAATCAAAACAAAAGAAAACAATGGAATTAGAAACTAACCCATTCAGTATCATACTAACAATATACAGTAACCACGGTATAAGACCTACAGACCATAAAACTAACCCATTCAGTATCATACTTACAATATACAGTAACCACGGTATACGACCTACAGACACATCTAGTAATATCTACTTGGCTAATATCTGTTTCACGGGTTAAGTGCCATCACTCTACGATTGACTTTCTACAAACAGTAATAACAAGTTGCAAGTACACGGTCAGTAGCTTGTTACTGATTTATCACTAAAACTGCAATGTAACAACAGTATCAAACAAAAGTAACTATAAACATGCACTAACAACAAATCATCCAGTGGCGTTGCAAAAACTAAATCTAGATAAAGTCCATTTCCCAATCTCCCTGTTTAAGGATATTGTTCCACTCTCCCCGGAAACTAGTGTAATTACTATATGTGCAAGGCACCTCAAGAAACGCCCCACATGTGTGTGCCACTGGCCGTCGTGAGAAACCATCTAGCTTGGTGAAAGTAACCATGATTTGATCAACACAAATGACATTACTTCCTGTTGAAAATCTTAAAAACTTCTCTAACATATCTTCTTTCATCCCTCTTACAAAACGCTGCAAAAATGAAAATGTTTCTCTTTCTGCATTGGTGCTTGGTGGTTCACAAGTGACAAGCAGCTCTAATACCTTCTTATTGGTTGGAAATGATCGCCTATAAAGGTCTAATATAGCCTCAACAGTACATAAAGAGGGCAATCTGAGAAACATTGGACGCAATTCAGTCCAACAATCAATGACGTATTGCGGTGCTTGGAGAAGTTCTCGGTGAGCAATTTCTAGTATTAACTCTCTAAAATTACCCTGTGAAGGCAATCTCTTGCAATGAAATCTATCAAGAAAATCTATGATGTCATCATTGTCTACATCTGAGAAGTTGGTAAGTGCATTCTGGATGATGACACGTTCGTCATTGGAGACAAATTTCAAGAATGATGAAATTAAGTCGTCACTAGACAACACTCCCTCACCATAAAGAAATGCCAAGATAAAAGCCTTAGCAAGTTTTATTGGAAAATATCCCAACTGTTTGATACCTACATATAACATAGTTCCAACAGCCTTCCATTCAGACTGCTGAAAATCGTGCTGCAGTTGGGGAACTCTTTCATCTTCACCTAGAGTGCAGCTGTCAAAAAACAAAGTCCAAAAGCCTGCCAGCGCATCCCTTAGAACACCTCCACTGTCCACTGCCATTTCTGGTTCACCTGACTTATCTATGAAACAGATGCATACAGGAGTAGTGGGTATCCCTCCAGAAAAAGCCTTTATCATGTCTTGTAGGAGAAGTGATCTACGAATTTTTACTTGCACTGTCCTATATAAATGAAAAATTATATATATTTCAGTAAGTTGAAGTAAAACAAGCATTTGGAATTGGCAGTGCATATTGTGGCTCATTATGCACAAGTTAGTTGTTAATGAATGAATGAATAAATAAACTGGCTCGCTTCGCTCGCACATATCTGGGATACAAGAGAGGTCGACTTGTGGCAAGTCTAGCATTACCACTGCATTAATTACTACGTATTTCATTACATTAGGTTACTTACTGTGTATTGTCAGTAGTCACTGTTGATTCTGTACTCCCTGGTTCACTTTCATTACTACCTGTACTGCTGTTTATAAAAGCAAATAAGTCACTTCAAATAAACTTTCCTATTACCTTGTTATATGGCAAATAAAAATGGTCAATACACCACTTCACGATTCTGTTTAGTACCCATGAACAATGGTATCAAGTCGAGGTCGGTCGAGGTTGTCCTTGTACATTCATTCAATTGTTGTATTTGCAAAAGGCCAACTTCGACTTGATGCCATTGTTCGTGGCTACTGAATAGAACCGTGAAGTGGTATATTGTGATTGTTTCATAATTTCCCATATATAGACCATAGTGCATCAAAACATCCTTTTGTGCGTATGTGTTGGTGCAGAAGCCATATAAGAAACATCTTATTGACCTCGTTTGCTTGGTTTTTCCACTTTTTTATGGCATGAGCGCTATATATGAAAGAATAATAAACCACAATGTAAAAAACACAAATATTACCTACCTTTCCACATCATCAACCATGATCTGATTCGGCATTATTCTTGTTACAGCAAGAATTTCAAGAGTGTCATCATTGGCTTCTATCAGAGGACCAAAACCTTTAAAACTTATTGTTGGACTGTTTGCTTGAAGGTCTTGAAGAGGTATTGGTTCAGTCTCAGTGTGCATGTGCAAAATGACTTGAGCATATTTATTGACACATTCACTAGCCTTGATGGCACAATCTGGAGTCAGTCTTAATGTGAAGTATGGAGGGTCGAGTGAAAGTGAGCCACACCAATCATATGCCACAGTCATCAGTTCAGACGTAAGCCCAGTAGTGGGTGTCTTATACCTATCTGAATCCTATCCTCATAATTGCTGGGCTCTGGAGGCACCCTACCAGTTCTGGTAGCTTTCAATGACTGCAGTTCTTCCTCTTTTTTCTTCCTTTCCTCTTTAACTCTGTCTGCCGACAGACTTTCCTCATACACTTTATCTTGTTGTTTTTTCAGCACTGATCTTTCCAATGATGAGCCAATTAGTGTAAAGGCTTCTGAGGAGGTGGATGTAGCAATGATGTCAAAATCAGATTGATCTTCATGTATGCTTGCATCTAATTGGTCTGAGTCGTCAATCTCAATATGTTTCTTTATTAGTATATTTCTATCAAATGACAAGTCACTTTGTTTCAGATCAGTTTCTGATGAGGGAGATGTGGTGCTTGTGTCAAAAATTGATTGATCAAAGCTGCTTTCATCTACATGTAATTGGATGTGCTTACTTAATAAGTAGAGACGTGGTGGATTCATCCCAGTCTTTTCTTTGTATTTTTCTGGGAAATGTGAAGAACTTCCCAATTCATCATAAGAACTTATTTTATCTCCTGTGAAATTTCCTAGGGAAAACAGTAGTTCTTCTTTGTTGAGCTCCATCATGCTAGCACTGTCTTCTGGGAAGAAAAAATCCATTGCAATCTTTTTACATTCCCATAGAGTGGCTTCTCTAGGGATGGCTATCTTACGAGTTCCGCCACCACCTCCAGCTCTTTTCTGTACATACATACTTCTCTCTTCGGACCAGTGTTTCCATCCAAAAAGAATCTGTATAGGTCCTTTGCACTTTCTTGAATTTGGAAGTTCACCTCTGTTTGTTTTCTTTGAGTTGTAATTCTCAGACTGTCGTTTTCCTGTTTGAATAATTTCCTTCAATTCCTTCAATCGCTCTTCTCTCCTCTGTTTTACTAGACTCTGTCTATCATCTTCAGTAGGTAATGATGTAGGTGTCAAAGCTTTAAGCTTCAACCTGTCTCCCTTTGCATATATTCCTAGTGCTTTTAGTTCATCATCATTTAGAAGGGATACGGCATGTAAGTCAATCTAAAATACAAAATACAATTATAATAATGACAGTAAGTGCTTGATAAAATAAAAAATATATATCACAGTTTTTGTGAGGTATTTACAGACCGATTAACAGACTATATTTGCTCTAGGCTAGTCTCTTTTCTGTGGCTATTATCATCATCATCAACAACAACACCATCATCATATATATTCATTTGTTCATTCATTCATTCATTCCTTTATTTATTACAATACACCATACACCTACACATGTACAGTACATCGGAAAGATATTACAATACACTTTGTGTTGAAATAAAACATAAAGTAGGATTACATGCTGCAATAGTTAAATGTGTAAGCTTACATTGTTGATAAACTGCTGTCAGTTACATAAAAACCTCCTCTGGTATTTACCTTTTCTTTCTTGAAGTTTTCAATGACTGATTGACCTACTTGTAGCTCCCTCAAGCACTCCAGAACCTTTATTAAAAGTAAAAATGTCATGTGAGATAGAAAACTACTTTGTTTAATTATTACGGCTCCCTGGCCTTATTTCTTATAACATAATTTATAGTGTCGTCAGCTTGTTGCGTGACGACGTGTCGTCAGCTCGTTGCGTGACGACACTACTAAACACGGCTGCGTAGGAGACTTTAATACCCTGACCCTGATCTGACTGCATTAGTAAATGCATTACACACCAACACTCAATAGTAAAATTGTCATTAAGCTTACATGTCATAAGTCATAGGAATTTCTATCGTGGCGGTTCCCGGCCCCAATTTGACTTACAGACAACTGATTACGAACATAGAATACGATAGAAATATGCATCTATCAAAGTATGTAAATTTGTTAGGTTTCTCAGAGACTGATCATGGAATAAATGATGATAAAATATACTTACTTTGTCGCTGCCTTCGCTAATGGCCGCCATGCATGATGTTTAGCCAAGAAGACTCTTCCGCAGTTCCCGCTCGGCCGTTGACGAGAAACATGTAAACTAAAAATTATCTCACATTTTAAGAAAATTATCTTACTTTTTAAGAAAATTATCTCACTTTTTAAGAAAATTATCTCACTTTATAAGAAAATTATCTCACTTTTTAAGAAAATTATCTTACTTTTTAAGAAAATTATCTCACTTTTTAAGAAAATTATGTCACTTTATAAGAAAATTATCTCACTTTTTAAGAAAATTATCTTACTTTTTAAGAAAATTATCTCACATTTTAAGAAAATTATCTCACTTTTTAAGAAAATTATCTCACATTTTAAGAAAATTATCTACATTTTAAGAAAATTATCTCACATTTTAAGAAAATTATCTACATTTTAAGAAAATTATCTCACATTTTAAGAAAATTATCTACATTTTAAGAAAATTATCTACATTTTAAGAAAATTATCTCACTTTCAGAGAAAATTATCTCACTTTTTAAGAAAACTATCTAATATTTTGGGGAACAAAAAAAAATTCATACTATTTCAAGAAAATATTTTTATGTCCCTTATGTACGGTGGCTTGTAAGGGACATGAGATAATTTTCTTAAGCATTGAGATAATTTTCTTAAGCATTGAGATAATTTTCTTAAGCATTGAGATAATTTGATCAAGCAATGAAATATTTTTTTTTCAAAAAACATTGAGATAATTTTTCTTAAACATTGAGATAATTTTTCTTAAACATTGAGATAATTTTTCTTAAACATTGAGATAATTTTTCTTAAACATTGAGATAATTTTTCTTAAACATTGAGATAATTTTTCTTAAACATTGAGATAATTTTTCTTAAACATTGAGATAATTTTTCTTAAACATTGAGATAATTTTTCTTAAACATTGAGATAATTTTTCTTAAACATTGAGATAATTTTTTCTTAAACAATGAGATAATAATTTTTTTTTAAACGAGATAATAATGTCAGTTATCACGTGGTTCTCAGTCTTTGTAGCAATGACAGCAGGAAAAGTCTATTTGTTTCTTGTTAGCTTTTGTTTTTGTTATAAAGCAGCGCTTGGAGTTCTTCCTCCCTACAATCCTGCTCAAAATGGAAACCACAATGCGTCAAGAAACCTTCTGATAAAAAACTACTTTGATCTTCTTGGGCTCAGTTATGCAGAAATAGTAGCTTTTCTGTTGATTCATCATGGAGTTTCAGTCAGTGTCAGACATCTGAAACGAATCTTAAAATCATTGGGACTACAAAGGCGAAAACATCAGAGTGAACTTGATGTGGTGGTGTCTGCTCTTCGCCATCTTGGATTCAGACTGATCACCAGGCTATACTCGGCCAAGTCACCACAGCACAAAAAATTATCTCATTGTATTAGAAATTATCACGTTGTTTAAGAAAAATTATCTCATTGTTTAAGAAAAAAATATCTTAATGTTTAAGAAAAGTTATCTCAATTATTAAGAAAAATTATCTCAATGTTTAAGAAAAAATTATCTCAATGTTTAAGAAAAATTATCTCATTGTTTATTGGAAAAAATTTTTCTCATTGCTTGAGAAAATTATCTCAATGATTAATAAAATTATCTCAGTGCTTAAGAAAATTATCTCAATGCTTAAGAAAATTATCTCAATGCTTAATAAAATTATCTCAATGCTTAAGAAAATTATCTCATGTCACTTACAAGCCACCGTACTTATGAGCCTCCGTACTTATGAGCCTCCGTAGAAATGGCATGAAATATAAAATTGCAAATTTTATTAAGATTCGTATGGAAAAATGTGCTGGATGGCAAAAAATGCCATCCAATGCATTTTCCAAACAAATTATTAGAAAACACTCGATTTTATATTTCATGTCATTTCTCCTGTGTCAGACGTTATGACCTGAAATTTCGCCTTCTTACTAATATCGAGCTGCTCTTTTCATTTCTGGAGTTCATTTTGACACTGCTGCTTGATTTGAGAAAGTTGGGTCACGTGACCCGTTAGTGCATATGGCCTATTTTACTCCTCAAAGCAGGTGGTGATTTCACTACGACCGCAATGCATGATTTCCACAAATTGCAACATGGCGTGATAACGGCTTGTTCAAGTGGACTGAAATGCCGGTAAGAAATTACGCTTTAAAAGGACATTTTAGCAATGTCATGTACCTTTATAGGTAGATTTGAGAACTATAAGTTGGCCTTTCAATGATTATAGGTATTTTTTAGCTAGGTCCTTGTGCCTTTTTGCCTAAATTTTGCGTTCAAATTTATTGTTATTTTGGAGGGAGTTTTACTCTCGAAAGTACACCTTGAAAAATGTTACAAATATGGATATCCACGGCAGCTTATTCATTTCTGACATGATAATATCATTCTACATTTGTGTAAGATTCTAAAAATCTAACTCCTCCCCAAAGCGCCCCTCGTTTAATGTTCGTTGAAGTGCCTCGATTTCTGACTATTTTACGACGTATTTACAGTGATTGAGCAGACATCGATCGATCGCGCATGAAATATGAAGAAACGCCGGCACTCTGCAAAAGCCGACAATACACCCTCACCGGGAAAGCCCCAGAAAAAAAACTCAAGACCATTGGATTCTAGAGCTAGGAAAAGATTGTTTCCAAATGATGAGCAGGAAAAAATCCCAAAATATAACACATCAAAGTGGACGGAGGCTGAAATTGGTGCTCTTGTACAGTACATAGCCCTATATTGGGCGCTGTGGCTATTTGACCGGCAGCCGGTCAATGACCTCAAAATACTATTTGACCGGCAGTTTTCAATTTTCGGAAATTTCTCCTATAAAAAAACAATCGTACTCGATTCAAAGTATTCTATCTTTATTTAGAAATGGTAGGCGATTATAGTTAGCGCTGTAATGTCGAACTAGCTCTATTTCTCTAGCCTGGGCATACTATGTAACGCGTAAATAAGCGACACTTAATAAGCGACACAAAATTACCCGATCGATCCCCTGCAGGAACAGACACATACAGTCAACTCCTTGCGTAAATGACTGAAGACAACTACCGCTATAACAAACTTTTATTATTACAGCTATGACTGAATGAACGATTTTTTATATGCGTTGAGTGACGGACAGCTGCATTATGATGTTTCCCATTTTGATCATGAATCAATTTCAAAGTCATTGGTTTTAAGTGGATTAGATCGTCCTTTTTTCTTCACACCCCGCTATTACGGACTCTCGCTATTACGGATGTCAAATGACGGTCCCGAACGAGTTCGAGAGACGAGAGAGTTGACTGTACGCCTCCCCCCGGGGGAAGGAGGGTTATCCCATATATAAGCTATACGGGTATGTGCCGCCTTATAGGGAAGGGTATCCAAGTTATATTACGACTCGATCGATCGATCGACCGGTCACGCTTCTCCAATTCCTAAATGACCGGCAGTTTTCAATTTTCGGAAATTTATCCCCCAAAAAAACAGTCGTACTCGATTCAAAGTATTCTATCTTTATTTGGAAATGGTAGGCGATTATAGTTAGCGCTGTGGTGTCGAACTAGCTCTATTTCTCTAGCCTGGGCATACTATGCAAACGAGTGAGTAGCAGACTGCCGGTCAATGACCTCAAAATACTATTTGACCGGCAGTCGAATATTTTCGGAAATTTCTCCCCCCAATAAAAATTAAAACAATCGTACTCGATTCAAAGTATTCTATCTTTATTTAGAAATGGTAGGCGATTATATCGAACTAGCTCTATTGACCAGTATCAGATGTTTCCCCGGCACATTGTAACCCGCGTTGCGTGACGTGTATATCCCTGCATAAATTAGAGGAGACATGCTTGGATTTTTTGGCGGGAAGTTCTGCTGAACTTCAGTAAAATACTGTACACATGTGAGCTGATGAATAAAAGAAATTATAGAGAAATGAAAGGATCAAAACGTCGTTCAAATGGTGAGAAACATAAACTTGATAATTTGTTTCCTAATGAAGTCAATGAACAGTGAAGTGCAAGAAAATATCAAAGGAATATTTAAAAAAAGTCTTTTAAAAGCTAGTGGTCTTGACTTCGATTGAAAATTGAGCTCCACATTGATCTGCATAGATTTGACCTTGTCTTGTGTTGCTTTTCATTGAGAGAAGTATCGACCAGAAAAATACCCATTTTCAGTTCAGCATTGTCTTACTTAAGCAGCATCTCCTTCAATTTGTATTGATCGCTATTCATTTCATTGCCTATATATACTTATTTCTACATCTGTGTCACTTACCGACAGCACGTTGTAATGACGAAATCCGTTCATTTGACATCGCTCTACAGGTCAGTATTTCTACTTTGATTCAGTACTCTCCTCTCTGGCTACTCCCATCCCATTTCATTCTATTCTGTTCTATTCTACGTTCGACCAAGAGAAAATGAGGGACAGATCTAGAGTGCATCTGGCCCTTGGGAGATGTGAATCGCATCCGAGTTACTTGCGGGCGTAGAAGTAAACAGACTTCCGGTTCCATTTGACTTTCAAAATGGGATGGATCGAGGGGGTGGGGGGTCTGTGCTTTGGGAGTGGGGGGATGGGTGTGGGATGGGGGGTGGAGTGGGGTCTGGGCTTTGGGGGTGGGGGGAATGGGTGGGGGGGGGGGGGGGGTGGGTATGGGATGGGGCGGGGGTGGGGTATCTGGGCTTTGGGCGGGGGGGGGGGGGGGGGGTTTGGGGGGGGGGGGGGGGTTACACTGGGATTTTGTTTGACCCTATCACAGACCTTCAAAAGAGCGATTTTGCGTACTCTATCCCGGCCCAGACCGAAGCTATAAATCAATGCCTGACTAAAACGTAGAGTGGAGCGTGATCGGGGGGTAAAACTCATACACTATCCCAGACTAAAAGGACAACTTGGATACCCTTCCCTATAAGGCGGCACATACCCGTATAGCTTATATATGGGATAACCCTCCTTCCCCCGGGGGGAGGCGTACAGTCAACTCTCGTCTCTCGAACTCGTTCGGGACCGTCATTTGACATCCGTAATAGCGAGAGTCCGTAATAGCGGGGTGTGAAGAAAAAGGACGATCTAATCCACTTAAGGTGGTTCCAGCATAATGAATGACCGGTTTGCCGTATTTTTTAACTCGCTCGCTCCGCGTCAATATTGCTTGGATTTTATTATGCTTAACACAAATACTAATTCAACTATTCTGCTTTTGGAAGGTTTATTCAAAATTATCATTGTAAGCCGCGTTTGTGAATGCCAGCTGATATTCAAACGACACTATTTTCATTAAAACTGCTGCCAAGCGTTATTCCCAAGTACGATTTTTTTTTTAAACTTCGTGAACGACCTTTTAAGGTCCCTAGTAATGTTCTGACGAGGTAAGAAGGAAATTGATCGAGCCGAAATCATCAATTCATATTTTTGTTGTCAAAATTTGGACAAATCGGTTGTTACGTGATTTCGGCTCGAACAATTTTTTTCTTACCTCGTCAGAACATTACTAGGGACCTTAAAAGGCCGTTCACGAAGTTTAAAAAAAATCGTACTTGGGAATAACGCTTGGCAGCAGTTTTAGTGAAAATAGTGTCGTTTGAATATCAGCTGGCATTCACAAACGCGGCTTACAATGATAATTTTGAATACACCGTCGAAAGGCAGAATAGTTGAATTAGTATTTGTGTTAAGCACAATAAAATCCAAGCAATATTGACGCGGAGCGAGCGAGTTAAATAAATACGGCAAACCGGTCATTCATTATGCGGGAACCACCTTAAAACCAATGACTTTGAAATTGATTCATGATCAAAATGGGAAACATCATAATGCAGCTGTCCGTCACTCAACGCATATAAAAAATCGTTCATTCAGTCATAGCTGTAATAATAAAAGTTTGTTATAGCGGTAGTTGTCTTCAGTCATTTACGCAAGGAGTTGACTGTATGTGTCTGTTCCTGCAGGGGATCGATCGGGTAATTTTCGAGTTACGCGATCGAAACCTCGCCTATTTTTTGTTCTTCGTATGTCCCCCCCAACCCCCCCCCCCTTCAACACTTCTCGGGGGGAAATGAACAATTTGATGCTTTTTGAAGGAAATGCACTATAGATGGAAAACAAATATGAGTACTTTTTGAGGTTAGTAAGGGCTAAAATTCTAAGGCTCCGCGATGGCATGTGCTTGCTTGTTTTTATTGGGGGGAGAAATTTCCGAAAATATTCGACTGCCGGTCAAATAGTATTTTGAGGTTATTGACCGGCAGTCTGCTACTCACTCGTTTGCATAGTATGCCCAGGCTAGAGAAATAGAGCTAGTTCGACACCACAGCGCTAACTATAATCGCCTACCATTTCCAAATAAAGATAGAATACTTTGAATCGAGTACGACTGTTTTTTTGGGGGATAAATTTCCGAAAATTGAAAACTGCCGGTCAAATAGTATTTTGAGGTCATTGACCGGCTGCCGGTCAAATAGCCACAGCGTATATTGGGAAGGCAGTTATACCGATTCCTGGCCGAAAATGAAGAAAGATTCCTTTTGGAATGCATGTTCTGCGGCTATAGCAGAAACTACAGGATACTCTCTACGATCAGGTCAGTCTCCACAGCTATAAAATGTAAAAACGGAGTTTTATAAACAAACTACGTATTAAAGCACCACAAAATATTGACGGCGAGTTGGGAGAAAATATATGGCGGAATACCCAATACGTAATATATTATCTTTCAACTACCAACCGTCAATATTTTGTGGTATCGCCGTCTCAAAATCACAAATAGTTTTATATCACGATTCTACAATAATTCGAAAGAACAACTAATAAAATAACAAAGAATGCATTCTGATTTGGTTCAAATTCTCACCACCTCACGCGCGTCGTAGCTACGATTTGAAGTTTCTGAAAACTGTTTTTGCTACAAAAAGATTAAGAAAAAAAGTTAAAATGACAGTTTAAACAAGTTAACATGATAGTGATTAAAAAGAACTATTGACAAGCTTCCTCTTCTATGTCATGACAAGCATTTCATCTCTTATTTTGGAGGAAAAGCAAATTAAAATCAAACCCCTAATAGCTTGTCGTACGGTTCGCCGATTGATTGTGAATCGATTGAGTAAAATATATAAGCTTTAAGTCTTAACTTACGTGAAAATCCATGCCAACGATGTTTTAAACCCTCAATCTTCTGTATATACAAGGACAAATGTTACTGCAATATGTCAGTCGAAGTCAAGTTGTAATTGTAATTCATCATTTTTGCCTTGTTTATACACATGACATAGACTGCTGTCCTACATAATTGTATAACGTCTGCAGAAATTGTTTTTCACGGTGTATTAACCTTGAATTTTCCTTGAAAAATCGAAGAACATTTGCAATATATTGTACATGTGTCATGTACTGATGTAGTTGAAAGCCAGAAGCCAAAAAAATGTCATTCACTGTCAATCATATCCTGTGAACCAATCCGTAATTTTTGAGATGTCAATACCTATATTGACATCTAAAACAAAGTGCCTATTCTGTATATAGGGATATTTTTCAGTTTGTTATCTTATTCCAATAATTTATTCTTGTAATACTTAATATATATTTATTTATTTTATTTATAGGGATATTTCAATGGTGTAAATAGAAACTCGGGTGGGGTATAGATAGGTGTCTCCAATGTAGTTTCCTGTAAACCAAAATGGAATGACACAATAATAAAGTTATTATTATTATTATTATACTATATTTACAGTTTTAGTCAATAAAAATCGAAATTATAATAATAATTATTATCATCACGTAATGATATTCGTGTAATAAAATCTAAGATAGATAAGAATAAAATGAAATAAATAAAATTTATAAAAATAAAATAAAATCATATTTAATTACTGCATTGAGAATTAATATAAATATAAGATATATTTTCTCTTTAGGTGGTTCTTGTCGTACCATGGGTTCAGTGGCTTTACCCTCCTAGCACGTATGTCATACACAATCTGGTGTTGGAATACAGCCATGGCTTGCAGGAAGTCCTCACGATATGAAGGAGGGGCATGCCTGTGCTTCTCAAGTGTCCCGAGGAAATCTGCACCAGCAACTATTTGATTGGCCTTGTGGATACCAACAGTTTTAATGTTTGGTACATAATCACAACCAGCAGTAATGCACATTGCAAGAAACTGATTTTGATTTAGTGATAGATGGCTCAGCACTTTTGTCATGTCGAGAAGTTCAGCATTGCCGTCCATTTGTAGTTTAAAGATTACCTATACAATGATACAGGGGGGAAATAATAAAATACTAGCTGTAAGTTGATGCTTCTGATCCAGAAAAACAACAATTAGAACTATATAATTCCTGTGTTTTTTTTTGTGTTAGTGTGAATCAGTGATTGCCTATTGAAGTGATTTACAAGTTGTCAAAATTGTTTTCTTTTTCTTTTTGAACTTTTGTCTATCAATTCTAAGCCTGCCCATCCCCCTGGAATATGTGTGACTTTTCCTCAATGACATTGCAAAAGCCATGGGGTGGGGGACAGGTGTGACTCCATACAAACACTGAAAAATATCTGAAAATAATTTGATAACCAACTTGTGGATTGCATGTGAATGACAAAGAAATAAAGAGGTGGAATTTTGATATCCATTTCCCTGAAAAAGGTTTCCCACAAGACATAACCAACTGGGCGGGCTTGGAATTCATAGAGACATTAGGTAAACTTACCTTACGACAACCATATGCCAGTAGATCAGAATCCTCTGTTAAGACAATGTCCACATAATTGTGTTGCGCCAAATAAGCAAGCTCTGCATCGGCTTCGAATGGGGCAACTATATAACTGATTGATTTGTTTCTGCACACCTGAGATTCAAATATAATGCATAGAAATACTTCAGTAACGTGGAGGTAAGCTTATATACTCATTAATTAAGTATTAGAAGAGTGTTCAACAAAATAATGTATTCCTTGATTAGAATTACTGCCAAGATGTGGACGTATTTTGAGGAGAATAATGTTTTTTTTGCGCAGATTAATGGCAAATAACTTAAGATTTAATAAATAAATCTCTCGCTGTCTAAAGATTAAGTACTAAAGCTTGTACTACTGACTTGAGTCAGAAAAGTTATAGCTTAAATAAAGCTTTAATATAGCTTCATTATAAGCTCGGTTCGAGGTAGACGTAGAGCGAAATTAATTTATCTGAAAGTTGAATCTGAAACGCTTTTTTTAGCTTGTGCAAGTGGATGTAGCTCGAAATATCACCGACACAAACTATGTTAAACATGTAGTTTTAAAGTTTTTACCTTGTTCTTTTTTCTAATACATCCGACTTGGCCGGCAATGCAAGTCCATCAAAGACAACAATGGGTTTCACTCCGCTTCGTCTCAATAACTCTAAATATCCCTCGCAGATGTTTGAATAACTAAATCAAGAAAACAAGACACCAGTGACCTTCTTAAAGCTTTTAAAAAAAAACTAAGTAAACTTATGTAAGCTTACTATAAAAAAACTAACCTGTCAAACTTTCCAGTTCTGCTAACACTAGTAGGGAGGTCAAACCAAAATTTCAGCTATATGACACACAATAAATAAGTGCATAAAATCATAGATCTCGATGAGATTTAGAATTTGGTGTTTAAATTTTGAAAAGCGGCCAAGAGACACCAAAGTTATGAATTTTTGAATGTCGGAAATTTGACAATATTTTGTAATTAGGATCTTAATAAATTGGATTGGCAATAGAGAACTTACGCATAAGGACGGCGTGAACAGGATGGCAACGCGAGGGGTCTGGGGCGATTGCGTCATCGATGGCGTTTAATACCGTCCTGTTTGTAAACAAACGTTACGCAACTTTGTGATAACACGATCAGTGTCTTTGCGAAATGGCTACGTTTAAAGAAGCACGGAAAGCTCTTTTTCACTGTAACAGCTTGAATTTGATCGACGATGAAGAATTCCTCTTGCTGTATGATGCAAACAAGTCGAAAAATCGGGACATCCCGTACTCGCAATACGAAAATTTTGATCTTGACTCTATGGCAGACGACGAGTGTATGAGCGAATTTCGCTTTCTCAAAAACGATATCTACAGACTTCTTGAAGTCCTCGACCTTCCTAGCAAAGTCAGGTGCCCTAACCGTTTTTTTGTCAACGATGTTGAAGCTCTTTGCATCCTCTTGAAGCGTTTCGCCTATCCATGTCGATACGTAGATTTATCTCGCCGGTTCGGAAGACTAGTTCCTCAAATTAGCATGGTAGTAAATGAAACAATGGAAATAATCTATGATCAGTACAATCACTTGCTGTCGTCTTTCAACCAGCCTTGGCTATCTCCTGCTAGTTTGGAAGAATTTGCTTATGTAGTAAACCAGAAAGGAGGTGCCCTAGACAATTGTTGGGGATTTATAGACGGAACAGTGAGGCCAGTCTGTAGACCTGGAACACACCAGAGAGTACTATACAATGGACACAAAAGGGTACACTCCATCAAATTTCAGAGTGTTGTAGCCCCAAATGGTCTGATTGCCAACATGTATGGTCCAGTCGAAGGCAGACGGCATGACAGTGGGATGTTGGCATCCTCAGGGTTTTTGCAGTCGCTAAGTACAAACAGCCACAACACAGCTGGACAGCCACTTTGTGTTTATGGAGACCCCGCCTACCCCCTCAGAGTACACCTCCAAGGCCCATATAAAGGGGGAAACCTCACAGCTATGCAAGAGGCCTATAACCAGTCCATGAGCAAAGTCAGGGTCGCAGTCGAGTGGGTGTTTAACGATATCTTGAATTATTTTGCTTTCCTTGATTTCAAAAAGAACTTGAAGGTTGGTCTAAGTGCCATTGGCAAAGTGTATCTTGTGTGTGCTTTACTAAGGAATGCTCGAACATGTCTTTATGGTTCAAGTACCACAACCTTTTTTGATGTTGACCCACCATCATTGGAACAGTACTTTACATAGACATAACTCATACATTGATTATTAATGATAGTTTGACAAGTTTTATATATGTATGTTGTGGTTTGAAATTTTCCACTGGTTTAAATTTTTCAGTCCATTGTTTTGGTTTCTTAATTCACTTCCTTCAGTTTAATCCTTTATATCTATAACCTAAACACATAACTTACCCACCATAAAACCCTGAACCTAACCTTAGAACAACCCTCAGAAAAATTTAAACCACAACATATACAATGTACCTGCATGCATGCTAATAATTGTTATGGAATGAAAAACTTTTTTTTACAAAAATGAAATACAGTAGTACATTACCAAATGATGCATGTATACTGTCTATCAGCAGAGTGATCAAGGATTTCATTCGAGTGGGTTTTTGGAGACAAAAACTTGTTAATTAAAATGCATTGCAGTCATTCATTGCACGTACACTATTGTGCTTATATAGACATGTACATTGTATGCATGTCTATAGCTGGTACAATTTAATCTAGCGTTCTTCAAACATATATGTAAACAATTAAATGCAAATTATGCGTTGACAGAGAGCTCAGTTAAATTTGTTTTACTCTGATCGACAGTACGTATATAGTGTACATACCTGTTCTTGAGGAAATGTATGCACTTATTATACACATATGTATCATGTATATACCACGGTGTGCAATAATTATTGATTTCTGGTTTCTGCAACCTCAATGAATAATCAATATCATATTGATGTCCCAATTAATCCATCAAGGGAACAGGACATATATGCAGTATGTCTACTTTAATGAGATTATCATTACATAAGTTTAATAATTATTGTCATAATTTCACTGTCAAATCAGTAATTATTTATGCATAACAGAATTAATAATACTCAGATAAGTGTCAAAATCAAAAGCATCATGCAATTATTTGAATAAATATATATTTTACAGTTCAAAATATTTGCAATTATATTGCATGCTTATATTGATGAATATATATTATAAAAGCAAAAATATATTTTAAAACTTATTTTCTTTGTTAAAATCCAATTACAATAATTTACATGTAAATTAATGCATCTACAGTATTGCATATAAAGGAAGACTTTAAAATACATGAATATTTTATATACACTCATTTGCAGAAATGTTGTAGTATTACATTTTTATTTTATACTGAAATATCTAATGAGATATATGTACATATCTATATAATGAGATACAAAGTGCGAAACGTCGCTTATTTTCTTCTAAATGTATACTACAATACATTTCTGCAATCGAGTGTATTGATAATATGATTTATGAGCTTAGTCCTTATTCAGTTTCTCAATTAAGCTCATCAACAATTTTGTTTGAAGCATTTGTTGCTGGTGTTGTAGCTGCTGCTGCTGCTGTTGTTGTTGTTGCTGCTGTTGCTGCATGTACTGGAACATTTGAGTCTGTTGCTGGATCATCATCTGTTGTTGCCTCTGGCTGTCCTCATTCATCTTTTGCTGCTTTTCGATATCTTTCTTCTTTATTTCTAATTCCTGCTGTCTCAGCTCAAACTCTTTCTCTGATTTTTCCTTCAGATATACAATTGTCTCACTTCCACTTGCTCGTCTCTTCTTACCTGCACCTGGAAATTATATATTAATAAAATTGAGTCTGCAAATCAGTCGATACACATTTTGATTAAATTATTATTCAGAATTCAATATATTATGCTATTTTTCATTATTATTAGCTATATGTTGCATATGCTTATCTTCAATTTATAGTATTTATTTCTTTTTTTTTATAATCCATTAGTTTCTAGCTTTTTTTTGGGACTTATTGTAAAGCACATCGAGATTTCCAGGATGCGCTATATAAATACTCTTTATTATTATTATTATTATTTATACAGAAGTTGCTAAATAATAAAAAAATTATGTCACCGGTACCTTGTCCTAAATCTTCCTCTGCATTCCTTTTCATTGTTTCTCCCAGCTTTTCCATTGACTTATTCCTCATTTCTTCTGCCTGAGCTTTCTCTTTCAACACCTTCTTGTTTTTCTCTGCTGACTCTCTCTCCCCTTCTTCAAACTTCTCAATAATTTCCTCCAAGAGCTTCTCCAATTCTGACAGCTCTGGTGGTGAAATCCCACTTGCTTTTTTTTCTTCAGCCATCTTTCTTTTGAATTTTTTGGCTAGAAGATTGTAGCGGTCTCTTATCGCCCTTTTTTGCTTGATGTTGTTTTTGAATTCTGGGTTTTTATTCAATCGATCAGCAATATCTTAATTCCCACACTTGCCCCCTCTCTCGTGTAAACGGTTTATACATATATGGTTCACTGATGATGATTTCCTGCAAGAGTAATTCGTCCAGCTCTGGCTTCCACTCCATATTTTTTACTTCTAAGGCTATAGTAAAAGATAAATAAAAGTATTAAACAGATATCCTTAAGACTAATATAAGTTATTGTGGATTTGTATCCATAATAAGCTTAAGTTTACGGCGGTATTTCAAATAATTACATTGTACGATCAAATTCGTGATGAAATGTTATTCAGTCTATTTGTTTTCTTTGTCATAGAGCATTTCATGCGAAAAGACTTCGCTAGCAATGGTAAACAATTGCAATAAAACATAAATTATGCAGGATATTTGATGCGAAACATCATGACCGGCGAACGTACAGTGAATTTTGTCTATTTTCATGCATTTTTCAATAAATTCTTGAATTTTCATTATTTCCAACGTGTTCATTACTATATTTTACCTATATACAGCTATATCAATGTGAAATAATTAATCAAAAGCTCAAGTAAACTGAATAAATGTACTCACGTTTTCCACACAACGTCAAAACAAAGGTTTTCACGTCCTCGACGGTGGGAGGACGGTGATGTCAACAGCACTGACGTCATTAAATGCATACATAATTAGATGTCACGGATGTCACGCGCGTCTTTTTGCCGTCCTCACCCCCGCGCCGTCCTTATGCGTAAGGTCTCTAATAGAGAGTTTTAGCAAACACGACGCGACGTGAGAACACGACGTTAGATGACGAATATATCACATTTGGCATTGCGTGACTACCGTGACAACGTCGCGACGTCAAGTTCACGACACCATTTCACTTGTTTTCACGTCCTCTTCATGACGTTGAGGACGCCAACGGTCGTTTCACAGTTATTCGTCAGCGCGCGCGCCGTCCTCTTTCACGTCACGTCGTGTTTGCTAAATCTCTCTATCCAGACCAGACGGCACCGAGCAAAGTGGAGGAAAAAATGCATAGAAATCTTTGAAAAATCATATCTTCACTATGCATTACCTAAATGTTACCAAACTTGGACATATCATATAACTCGACATGCCAAACATTATGCAAGCCTTAAATGTCTATGACGTCATTGGTTACCATAGCAACATGCAAAATATTGGAATATTGGCCCTATTCAATGAGTATTACTTATTAAACCATAATAATATGCTTCTATTTACAATATCAATGTGATGTCCATGTACTTGCAATGCCATTCAATGTTACAAAAGCTGTCGGCACTGGTTTATAACCATGTTACCATAGTAACATGGTTATATAACTGATAATTTCATTTTTGACTGTCATGATATTACTGGGTGAAATAGACAGCAATAATTAAGAAATACTAGTACATTACAATTGTATTATAAGCTGCTGATAATCTAGTTGTGTTGTGGATAATTTTGAGCCCTTTCTCTTGATATTACCTATTTATTAAGGGTTCAAGCGTTCACATTTACTGAACATTTACAGTTGGACCATCTCAAGATTATAATTAATTTTATAGCCTGTATGAAATTAATAATAATAATCACAACTCAAAACTATTTGTGATGATACAGCAATGTTAACTCTGACAGTACAGACCATTTTAAGACTACCAGGAAAAGAAAAATAATTAATTAATAAACCAGCTCGAGTGGAAATGCAAGATTTTTGCTACATCAACTGAAAGAATACCAAGAAACCATCAACAAAATATAATCACTGAGTGGAAATTTATGTCTTAAATAAAAGAAACAAACCTCTTTGTGGTTCCCTTGTATTAGATTTTCATCAAGTGAGAACACAAAAAAAACTCTGATTTTTTTAACGGTTTTGTTAGGCAGTGTTCAGTTGAATTCAAATTGTGTGGAGCCTTTGACATGTGAATTCAAATTTCTGCTTAGAAAATCACTATGAAAGTGACTTGGAAGCTATATAATTATGCACCAGTCAATGTAAATCCCCGCACCCCCCAGGCCGGGGATTAGCGGGGCATAGCGAAGGCATTGCAATGCCGTTTTCTTCTTTTTGAGAAATGGAATGTCCCCAGGGAGCGGGGGATATATGTCAGTTTGAAACTCTCCCCTTGTTCTCATGCTTTTCCAAAATGGCGGCATTTCCAGATCGAGCGAGGTAACATGAAAATCCAACACTAATATGCTGCATACAAGCCATCTTGGCATTAAATATGTGAAATATTTCATATATAGCTTATCAGCGGAGAATTTTGTGAAGAACAGGTAATTATATCTATCTATTAATTCTATTCAGTTACAGTACAGTACAGTTATAAATTTCTGCAGGATATCCGACCTAAATCATTGCCGCAAGTACAAAGACACTCTAAAAGAAATCGGAATTACATCACTGGGAGATATTCTAGCCATACTCCAGCAGGTGTCGAAGGCCTGAGCAAGGGATTGTCTTTCTAATACCTCCCCGCTGGGCAAAGACTTAAACATATTTTTCTTAGCTCAAAATCCAAGTCCCCGCTAATCCCCGGCCTGGGGGGTGCGGGGATTTACATTGACTGGTGCATTAATCAAACCACTCGATCGAAAATGTCATAAAAGTGATCTTAGAAGACAAAAATGCAATACTTGCTTGAAATAATTCAACTTTATTATCAATCTTTCAAAATGGTAGTTCCAACGGTCATCTTCTTGTAGAGAACCCACAGGTAGCCCAAGCTGATTATCTGTATGGGAACTACGAATGATCACTGAAAATATCTTTATTCTAATAAAATGCTTCAAAAACCTTCATTTACCTTTGTTGTGATTCCTTTAATGTCTGTAATGATTTTGGGAGCATTTAGACTTGTTTTAGGGTGGTTTTTGTTTTCTTGAATTCACTCAAACTACGAATGATCACTGAAAATATCTTTATTCTAATAAAATGCTTCAAAAACCTTCATTTACCTTTGTTGTGATTCCTTTAATGTCTGTAATGATTTTGGGAGCATTTAGACTTGTTTTAGGGTGGTTTTTGTTTTCTTGAATTCACTCTCTAAAAAAAAAGTCTTTTAGAGAGTGATCCCCACACCAAAAATTTAGTATGGGCCATATATGGGCCAAATATGGGAAAAATATGGAAAAGTATATGGGTTTTATGTGGCCCATATTAAACCCAGAATTCCAAAATATATGGGTTATATATGGATTAAATATGGATTAAGTACGTATTTGGTCATAATCCATGTATTATCCATATATTACCCATATTTTTCCCATATATTACTCATTTATGTGGCCCATATATTTCCCATACTTCCCATATATTTCCCATATACTTCCCATATATTTTCCATACATGGGCCATATATGGGCCAGATATGGGAAAAGTATGGAATTTATATGGATAAAATGTGGTTACTATATGGGTTTTATGTGGGCCCATATTAAACCCATATTAATTCCATATTAAACCCAGCTATTCCAAAATGTATGGGTTATATATGGATTAAATCTGGATTAAGTACGTATTTGGTCAAAATCCATGTATTATCCATATATAATCCGTATTATTCCCATATATTACTCATTTATGTGGCCCATATATTTTCCATACTTCCCATATATTTCCCATACTTCCCATATATTTCCCATATATTTCCCATATATTATCCATACTATTCCCATATATTTCCCATATATTATCCATACTATTCCCATATATTTCCCATATACTTCCCATATATTATCCATACTATTCCCATATATTTCCCATAACAATACCCATATATTATCCATATTATTCCCATATATTTCCCATATACTTCCCATATATTTCCCATACTTCCCATATATTCCCCATATACTTCCCATATATTATCCATACTATTCCCATATATTTCCCATATCCTTCCCATATATTATCCATACTATTCCCATATATTTCCCATACCAATACCCATATATTATCCATATTATTCCCATATATTTCCCATATACTTTCCATATATTATCCATACTATTCCCATATATTTTCCATATTTCCCATATATTTCCCATACACTTCCCATATATTATCCATACTATTTCATATATATTTTCCATACTTCCCATATATTTCCAATATACTTTCCATATATTATCCATACTATTCCCATCCTATTCCCATGCATCCCATATATTTCCTATATATTAATTCCCCATACTTACAGTACTGAATATTTCTTAATACAGTATAATTTTTGTGAATAATATTATTTAAAAATGCACATCATGCAGTATCAAAAAATATTTATTGATAATTGAAAGCTTTTTACAAATGTAAATCAGAAGTATACATGCATAAGTTATTCTTTCTTATGGCCAGTCAGTCTACAGTCAATTATATGACTGGTCAAATAACTTTGAATAGATCATGATCAGTTATAACTCAATCATGTAAAGTCGCTGCAATATATTTGTTAGCCCGGCAAACTTCAAACTATTATAGTTCATGTAAATATTAGATAAATGTCCATCAGTAGCTAATGCAGTATATATGAAATATATGAATCCAAGTGGAGCCTGAAACTACTTATATGAACCCGCCTGCTCTCAGTGGCTTAGATACATGTAGCGCAGTTGGTAGAACATTACACCGGTATCGCAAAGGTTGTGGGTTTGATTCCCGTTGTAAGTCTGATTTTTTTTCAGACATTATTTCCAGTAGTTTCAGGCTCCACTTGGATTCATATATTTTATGAATCAGTGCATTAAAGTGGATTTCTGCAAGTGACTTGGTAATGCATCAATCAATTCCAGCTGTTATCATCCCCCCCCCCCCCCCTCCCCCCCTTGTAGTCCCAAGAAAGAAAGAAAAATCCCTGGTAGTCAGCGGGGGGGGGGGGGGGGGGGGGGGGGGGGGGGGGGGGGGGGGGGGGGGGGTGGGGGGGGTGGGGGGGGGGGGGGGGGGGGGTGGTAACAGCTGGAATTGATCTATGCATAACCTATATACATGTACAGTATGCCACCATTACAGTCGACTGGTGAATACACATGCATGAACAGCATTAATTATGTCAAATAAAGCTGATGAAGTATCACTTCTAAATTATGCACTGTACATTGCACATACTTAACTAACAATCATAAAGAAACAGCATCAGTCTTACTTTGATTTGCATATATCTACAGAATGATTTCATGTCCAACAGAAGCTACATGTAACAGATAATGTTGAGGCTTGTCAAAGACCAAGTTCATGCAATTCAACTCGACTTGTGAATACTTTGCAGTCATCATAAAACTCTTGATCTCTAACTGTAGTTGATGTAGAAAAGTGTTCAAATTAAACCACCTGAAAATCAATTGAAAAGAACTCACAATTCGGAAACTCTGACAATGACATTTTCTTAAGATATTTAATGACTGAATTATGTCTTGTAATAACTAATAAGCTTATAACTAATATTTAATTTGATAAGTTTAAGTTGAATACTTTAGACTGCAGATTCAACAAATATCAAAAACATGACTACAAGTACTGCATACTTACAGGTAGAATATAATGAAATAGAACAATGAAAAGGATTAAAATACAATGCTTATAGTTTTAGCTTTCAAACTAAGCTATGATAAATAACACACAGCAAATAAAACTCTAGCTATTTAGCCTTTGTCATGTCTATAAACGAAAGTCTTCAGTCAGCTGCCATCTTGTCACGTTTGTCAACAACAATTTTACCGTGAAAAACAGCTTTATTCCATAAATTTCCTTCAGAAAAGGAGATATTAAGATTTTAGAACATTTTACAGCTTACTTTATAACAAAAAAAGAACGTTTTACTTACCAGAAAGGTGAATAAACGGTGTTTTTTGTCTTCTTTGAAGAAAAACAAGCGACTGCCTCGATTTTCCCGCTCTTTTACCGATAGTCACGTGACCTTATGTGGATAACTGCTGACCAACATTAGCATGTTCATAAAGGAATGGATTTTAATATGCTGACAGTCAAAAAACATATACTAATTGTTTTCTGAATAGTTTAAGCAGAAAGTATGAAGCTACAGTAATGGTAAAGTAAATACATGCATAATATATTTAAAAATCCAAAGAAATGTGAATGAAGTTAATTACTTGGGATGCCTGTGTAACCCATACATTGCCCATTATTATACCACCCATATTTTATCCTTATATTAATAATTGGGCCCATGTATGGCCCACATATCCCAGTATTAACTAAAATGTTAACCCATATATTGCCCATACATACCCATGTTTTACCCTTATATTAATAATTGGGCCCATATATGGCCCACATATCCCAGTATTAACTAATATGTTAACCCATATATTGCCCATATATCAATAATTGGGCCCATGTATAGCCCACGTCATATCCTAAAATATTATCCCATATATTGCCCACATATACCCATATATTACCCATATATCAATAATTGGGCCATATATGGCCCACATATCCCAGTATTAACTAAATATTATCCCATATATTGCCCACATATACCCATATATTACCCATATATCAATAAAATGGGCCCATATATGGCCCACATATCCCCTACTGACTAAAATATTATCCCATATATTGCCCACATATACCCATATATTACCCATATATCAATAAAATGGGCCCATATATGGACCACATATCCCCTACTGACTAAAATATTATCCCATATATTGCCCACATATACCCATATATTACCCATATATCAATAAAATGGGCCCATATATGGCCCACATATCCCCTACTGACTAAAATAGTATCCCATATATTGCCCACATATCAATAAAATGGGCCCATATATGGCCCACATATCCCCTACTGACTAAAATATTATCCCATATATTGCCCACATATATCAATAAAATGGGCCCATATATGGCCCACATATCCCCTACTGACTAAAATATTATCCCATATATTGCCCACATATACCCATATATTACCCATATATCAATAAAATGGGCCCATATATGGCCCACATATCCCCTACTGACTAAAATATTATCCCATATATTGCCCACATATACCCATATATTACCCATATATCAATAAAATGGGTCCATATATGGCCCACATATCCCCTACTGACTAAAATTGTATCCCATAGATTGCCCACATATACCCATATATTACCCATATATCAATAAAATGGGTCCATATATGGCCCACATATCCCCTACTGACTAAAATTTTATCCCATATATTGCCCACATATACCCATATATTACCCATATATCAATAATTGGGCCATATATCCCAGTATTAACTAAATAGTATCCCATATATTGCCCACATATACCCATATATTACCCATATATCAATAAAATGGGTCCATATATGGCCCACATATCCCCTACTGACTAAAATTTTATCCCATATATTGCCCACATATACCCATATATTACCCATATATCAATAATTGGGCCATCGAATTCAAGAAAACAAAAACCACCCTAAAACAAGTCTAAATGCTCCCAAAATCATTACAGACATTAAAGGAATCACAACAAAGGTAAATGAAGGTTTTTGAAGCATTTTATTAGAATAAAGATATTTTCAGTGATCATTCGTAGTTTTCATATATATTCTCCCATACAGATAATCCGTAGTTACTAAAACCCGGAACCAGCCACAACGACCCACAACGACCCACAACGAACCACAACGATCCACAACGATCCACAACGATCCACACAACGACCCACAACGACCCACCAGTGATACCAAATATTAAACGATACAAAATCTCAAAAGTGAACAAGACCAAAATTCCCGGCACTCGCCGAATCGCCATTTGAACTCCAGTTACCGGTTTTACAAGTAGTTTCTTTGAGATGTGCTCATTCGGCGATAAAGTCGTACTTATTTCTTATACTGAATATGTCAATAGATTTCTAAAACTGTTCAGGTGGCTATGTACTAGTACACGGGCTTGCAATAACTAGCCTCCTATGTAACATGACAGCGGAAATCACATCTCTGTAAAATTCAACCAATCAGAATGGACCGTTCCCACGGCTGAAATGGACAAGAAACAATCGCGAAATCAAAACATTTCGACTTAGGTTTCGCGCGGCCAAAACGGAATTTTCGTATCGAAAACAACATTTTCGCCCTTCAATTTCCCCCAAAAGAAACGCTTGCTACGCAGGCTAATGGAGGATTGACAATTTGTGTTGGTTTTCGAATACGGAGGTCGCAATTTTTGACCTATGGTTAGCCTAGTAATGTATTTATTCTCAAACAACAACAGGTTTACCTTGATCATCCATGACTACGGAATGTTATTCCCACTGCACGAGGGATAAACGAACTGTCGTCTCATGCAGTTGTCTCACATGTCAGTAGCGGAACGCCTGATTGTTTTCATTTTAGCCACAGAACCCGAGATCAGCACAAATCGTGGATATAATTTTTATGAAATTCTTTAAACAGAATCTCGTATTTTTATTCAGTATATAAGTACGACTTTATCGCCGAATGAGCACATCTCAAAGAAACTAATTGTAAAACCGGTAACTGGAGTTCAAATGGCGATTCGGCGAGTGCCGGGAATTTTGGTCTTGTTTACTTTTGAGATTTTGTATCGTTTAATATTTGGTATCACTGGTGGGTCGTTGTGGGTCGTTGTGTGGATCGTTGTGGATCGTTGTGGGTCGTTGTGGATCGTTGTGGATCGTTGTGGATCGTTGTGGGTCGTTGTGGGTCGTTGTGGCTGGTTCCGGGTTTTAGTAACTACGACAGATAATCAGCTTGGGCTACCTGTGGAGAACCGCGCGCGACTTTTCTTCGTATTTTCAACATTTTCGCATGCTCACGAACTTCAAATAATAATTGCATAGTGAGCGCGAACAAAGGTCAACGTGAAATTGTTGTGAAAACCTTCTACAACGATGTTATTTTCATTTGTATATGTGCAGTTTGAGTAAATTTCAAGATTTTTATGAGAAATTAGCGACCAAAGTTTGGTAATCTAAAAAAAAATACCTTTGAAGCTGCACATGTACAATTTGACCGTCTATCCCTCCCCTAGCAACTGGTAAACAAAAGAATTCTCTCAGAAACGAGGCTCACTATGCAAAACAATTATTTTTAGGGAGGGGTGGTAAAACATTTTGGTGCCGTCCGCCATCTTGGATTTCGATTTAGCGCGCGAGACCAACTTTGAAGGTTCGTATTTTCGCTAATATTGCTCTCACGAATTTGAAACTTTGGCAATCAGTAGACAACCTGATATACTAAAAAACTACAAAAGATAAATGACTAAAATGAAATATTTCGCAAGTTAGAATCGATCAAAAATCGCTCCCGTGCACTATTATTCAGCATTCTCGTACCCAGAGCCCGCTCGTCATTTGGTTTGTCGCTGGCTCTGGGAATCCCTGAAATTTTAGCGAATTTCATTGGCTGATGAAATCAACAATGACTGATCGTATTTGATTGGTTCATGAGATCAACAAAGATTCAAACTTGCAAGGCGAACGAAAGGAATGACAGCGACGGTTGTATTTTCATACAATGGTATTCCGTTATTGAATTATAAAGCTATGGAAATGAGAGTGACTGTGTAGACATAAATTGATCTGAATTCGTAAAGGGAGATCTAACAATACATAAATTATAAAAGTAAAGTAACGGCTACAGACACAATCGATCGTACTCGCTTTGAGTATTCAAAGGAATATTTTTATAATTCAAGAGAAACAATAACAAAGCGGAAGACAGGAAGGTTCACATGCAAGATTATATTAGAACATGTATTTATCGTCCAGCCTTTACCGCAACAGAGCCAGAGAAGAACCGGTGATGAACGTCGAAGGGATTTTAAACGGCTACACGAAGATAAATGTACAAACTTGTGTACTTGTTAGTTTGAATATTCAAACAAACGTAAATACTACGTAGCCAGTAGACTCTTCCACAGTACCCGCTCTCAGCGGTCTTTAGTATGAGCATGCGCTCTGACGACTTGGTCGTCAAAATTTGACGACCGAGCAACAGGGTTTCCCAGAGCCAGCGACAAACCAAATGACGAGCGGGCTCTGGGTACGAGAATGTATTATTCAGCTGATCCAAAGGCCGCGCGGCCTGGTTCGACCTCCCTAACACTAGCCGACAAAGATCGATGTAGCCAACATGAACCATCTACTGCAGCCGTTTGGCCTATATAATCTTGAATTTTTACCTTTTGAACTCTCTCTTTCAAAAACGGGAGAAGACCATTGATGCCCATTGTCCAAAGAAGTACGTAAAAAAGTAAAAAAATCGCGTTTTAACTCTGCAAGCTTCGATTCTGCGAGACCTTTTCCGCCAAGGGTCAGCGACAAATGAATCTGTCATGAGCGACCAAGCTCATATCTACCAACATGCATTGCGGTCGTAGTGAAATCACCACCTGTCCTCAAAGTAAGAAACTGTTTTTCTGGGGGTGGTTTTATTCATGGAAAGCCGAAAAGGTCGAAAAGACAGGATATTTTAAGTCCTATTCGGCATATCATCCCGGCAATTTATCACTCAAACTTTTTTGAACTAGCTGAGCTGAACGTCACCCAATTAATATTAAAGTACAGAACATTGGATTTGCCTGATTTAGATATTTTATAATTTCTTAGGGTCTTAGGGTCTTAGGGTCTTAGGGTCTTAGTTTTGGGGGTCTTAGTTTTCCGAACACCCCACACAGCACTTACCCTGCTAGCAGAGTTTCCTCTTTGGTCAATGGTTTTGTATTTATCTTTTGCTGTATAGGCTTTTGCTTCTGTTTCTTGATCGTCCGAGAGTAAACTCTGCCAGGATTCGCCACATTTCTCGTTGAGTATGCGCGACGGTTTCTTCCAAATTCTTGGATGATAGAAACTGGTTTAAACCGGTTTACAGGCGCACGCATAAAATAAACATGTTTCATCTGGCTATAAATGAGCCCACGGTATGCGTACGCAGAGTCTAATGAATTGCCGCTGGTTAGAATATTGAGCCTTCGTTACCAAACAAATATGGCGTACGTCCACTGATTCGAAATGTTATTTTCGATGGAGCTGTTGTTTCACGTAGAGGAATATTAGAGAGGCTGTCAATACATCAAGAACTGGCAATCAAGGTGGGAATGTGTTTGGATGTTTACCAGTTTATACGGCGGTTCGAATAAAACATCGCAGTCAGTGGACAATCGTTTCCCACTGACTGGCAAATCCTCTAGCTATCGTTATAACTCCTCTGAACTTATTAATTGCTGACCAAATAGAAGAATGTACAAATCTAGGAATAAAGTATTGTAAAAAAAAGACTTTATTGATTACCGTTAGTCAACTATGCATTGTCGTCGCTACGCAACCCATGACGCCGTAACCGTCGCGCATGCTCAACGAGAAATGTGGCGAATCCTGGCAGAGTTTTCTCTCGGACAAAGGAGGAAGTTCACCTAGCATGCATTGCGCGCCTCGCTCATTATGCATATTTTTTTCATTTCCGCTCGTGAATTTGTTGTTTACATGTCGATTTGACCGCCAAGAAAATGTAGGTTTTTCGCGTTGTTGGAGGTTTCTATCGTCAATCCTTATGTTTATAAGAAGCTTGGACATTCTTCTGAGACACAGGTTAGTATTCTTAGAGTTTTTAGCATTAAAAAGACAAAATATGCACAATCAACGAACATGTTTCAATGAAGACTGAATGTTTTGATATAAAAGCGAGGTTTGTTTGTGGGCTTTCAATTATGTAGAAATACGTTGATATTAAATAAAGACTTTATGAAAAAAGTTATATAATCATGAAATACGGTATTCAAACTTTGTTTTGACCTTTAGGTCTCCCTAAGTCTCCATGTTTAAGTCTGCTACGGCCATTTCAATCTCCAGGGTAAAATCGCTAACTTCAGCTACATTCCCCCTTCTATTATAGAACAGTAGATGAGAGGTTTAGTGTATGAGATGATTCCCCCTATTTCGACGACTGCCCAGAAGAGGATGAAGATCCCAGTCATCACCCTCTCAGACTACACAGACTACACTGTACGGCTAAATCAAAGGGAAGATGGTTCCATTTTTGTGCCTGGAAGAGCCTTCCCCCCTGCAAGACACGGGGGTTCCATAAGGCAACGCTTGCACTGCCCTGTTATGGGTCAACCTCCAGTCCCTAACCATGTGCGGCTGAATTGACCCTTTGTACCCCATGTAACAGCCAAGCTTTCTGTCTACACTACTGAAACGTGATCACCAATGTGTGAGAATTTTTAATTATAATTCTTGTGTAGGATCAATAATTTTTCAATGTAAAAAAACAACAACACCAAAACAAGGCTGGTCAGAAAGTTTTGGAAATATAATTTTTGATGAGCATTTTAGAGTGATGGCACACAAACATAATACCGTGTCAGTAGTTACAGTGACTAATAGTCAAATCAAAACAAAATAGAGTGATTGCAATAAACCCATGAAATAAAAATTAGACGTTAGTGTGTATAAATAGTCTATTTTACAATAACAGAGCGAAATCTCGCAATCTGATTGGCTCTCAGCCATTGTCTATAAGAGGACAGACACATAGAACTGACGAATCGCTCGTGCACGGATCCAGCGCGCGCTTGAAACTGTTTTTCTTTCAAACTTTGTCCTTGCTTTTGGATGTTTTTTGACTTTGTTATTGTAAAAAAGAAATCGCAAGCGGTTTTCCATTGTCTGTACTCTTATTCTCGCTACGCTCGTGGTTCCACTTGAGTTTTGAACATTTTGTGACATCAAATCCATTGTCAATAAGAGTACAGACAATGGAAAACCGCTTGCGATTTGTTAAATAGACAATTAAAGGAAACAGTGGGGATTCTCCCATAATTTGTAGGTGGGGTATTCCACTGGGATAATAATAAATTATGTTAGTATGTTCGGGGGGGGGGGGGGGGGGGTATGTTCGGGGGGGGGGGGGGGGTACTCCCTTTGTCCAAGTGGTAGGGGTGATCGGTCGAATAGATCATCTGCTTCTCTCTCTTCTTCCTGTTCTTCTGATTGTGTACTTTCACTTTCTGATTCACTTGATGTCTCAACTAAATCATTGCATTCCTGTTGGTTCTTGGATGGGTGTAGGGTGTCAGAATTGTGAACTTAACAGCTACAATGACATCCTTTGTTTTCGGAGGTAATAAACAGTTACAATGAAGAAGAAACTCTGTTTCTAATCTTGGAAACTCTGGATGTCGTCTTTAAGAGTTATCTGAATTCAAAGTGCGAAGTTATGTGGTACGAACGAAGTTGATATTGTAGACTGATTCTCGAGAAGTTCAAATTTACATATCAACACAACATTCTTGCTTTCCTCAACCTACAATAGGTAGGTAAATTTATTTATACTCAAAGTATAAAATGAGCCATAGGATCGTACAGAATATATTCGAGATAAGCTTAAGTTACTATAAGCTTAAAACTACGAAATATGTGATAATTTGTTTTGATATTTGAGAACCTAGAAAGGCTAGAAATTGACATGACAAACGAAACAAAAAATAGGTTTTTAATAACAATTACCTCGATCATGGAGCTAGATAAAACTTTTATTACCACTGGAAATTGTTTTCGCTCTACCAAATCCAAATTGTCACCGTACAGCTATACAGAAAGAGAGCCATGCAGCTCGTCGTCTTTCACTTGAAGTGGCAAATAGTTCGCAATTGACCTCAATCTCGTCCCCAGAGCCTGCGTTACTTTCGACCAGCGGCGAAGAACGTAGGCTCTGGCATAATCCATTTTTGAGACAATTTGATTGGCTATTCCATTTTAGAAACTACGCACGCGCAAGATTCCGGAAATGAAATATATCCAATTAGCCATTACCAAATCGAGCAGGGGACTGGGACCAAGTCCGTAAAACTAATTCAATAAGAAACTAGTAAAAATGGGCATCATTTTCTGAGAGAGCAGACCAAACTTAGCTTGTCTGCAAAGTTTGGTGAACTTCCGCTTAATATTGACGATGCTAGAGGGCATCAAATATGTATATTTTCCCATACAAACTCTGTAAATTTTTTGATGTTGTCCATCCAAACCATACATTCACTGTAAAATTTTGGCTGGACAACACAATTTCAAAAGTTTATAATTCCGATAGAATTCGCTCAATTCACATCAAACTTTGCACAGATGCTAATTTCAACATGCTCTTTCATGTCATGAACTTAATTTCATAATTACATTAATTCTAATAAACTCGTTCCCAGTCCCCTGCTCGATTTGATAATGGCTAATGAAAGTTGTCAAAACAACCCGGTGTCCCAACTTCCGTTCAAAACAAAAATTAACATTTTTCAACGGTTTCATATATTGACATGTTATTTTAAACATGTCGCCTCGATCTGCAATATTAAAATATCTAAGCACAGAGAAAAATACAGTTTATCTAAGCTTATATGTATCTCGAAGTGTCTTGAGAAGTTTTCAAACGAAGCTCAAAATTTACACGAAGCTTAAGAGTGATGGTTATTCAAAGAACATATGTCGATCGTAAATCTAATATTCTTTAGGCTAGCAACTGAAAGGCGGTGCCAATCGAGGTGCTTACGAAGGCGAAAGATTCAAAAGAAATACATTTGAAAGAGAGACAACAATAACTAGAGAAGATGAAGATGATAGATTCAAATAATTAACTGATATGTAAAGTAGACACGAGTAAATATAAACCCGTAGGAAGAACTGTTCGCGTATCCTTCTGCTGTAAAACCACTGCTTTTAATAAAGACTTCAGATACTGCGCTTCTTTTACTGTTGTATCTTCTTTACCAAGTGCTTTTAAAGCGTACTCTATTCCCTAATGAAACCTTTCGAAGGATTCCACTGAAACTGAATCGACAATTTGAATCGACAACAACCAACTGCCCAGCTAACTTGCGCATGCGCTCTAAAACCGGAAGAACAAGAAATCCTGTTCCCAAAAAATGGATTATGCCAGAGCCTACGTTCTCGTCGCTGGCCGAAAGTAACGCAGGCTCTGGGGACGAGATTGAATTGACCTCTAAAATTTCCATGTCGATGTTTTACCCATGCTCGAGAATCCATCGGTGCTCTTCGGCGTGGGCTCGGATGAAACATCGCCCCGCCAGAGAACCGCTGGAGAACTTACCTGCTAAAACGACTTCTGGGGCGTGAGACAATGCTGGCTTCTGATTGACCCTATTTTTTGCCACAAAAAATAGGGCCAATCAGAGCTTAGCCATATTTTCATTCATTAAAACGGACTCAGTGTTGACAGCTAATGAAAGGACTGTTGAAAGATGGATCCAAGAGATCAAAGTTGTTTACAAGATATTTAAAAATATTTATGCACTTCAGTCATTCACGTTCATAGTCAAGACGTTCATAGAAAATCGAAGCGATGTTTTTTCGATAACAGTTTGAATATCAACTGACATTGCCGGAGTTCGGACGACAGAGAAATACTGAACATGCCTGAACGGCAAAAGACGTGTCCAGATTTTGTTTTAAAGTCTGGAAGTTGTTGGAGACGACAAGTACGTTACCTTGTGCGAGCAGTCTTCTTTTGACCTCCTTCCCGAGAGAGAGAGAGAGAGCGAGGTCAAAAGAAGACTTACCTTACAAGCTGTCAAACCGTAATGAGATTATGTCTCCGTCCAGGTTGATGCGCTCGAGTGCGTATCACGCCCCAGAAGCCGTTCTAGCAGGCAAGTTCTCCAGCGGTTCTCTGGCGGGGCGATTTCCGAGCCCACGCCGAAGAGCACCGATGGATTCTCGAGCATGTGTTTTACCGTGTTACGGAAGCCCAGGAGGGCCACTGGTGGGTTTTCGTTTTTGTTTTCGGTTTTTTTGCTTTTCATTTTTCGCTTTTTGCTTTTCATTTTTCGCTTTTTGCTTTTCGTTTTTGTTTTTGTTTTTGTTTTCGGTTTTTTGCTTTTCATTTTTCGCTTTTTGCTTTTCATTTTTCGCTTTTTGCTTTTCGTTTTGGTTTTGGTTTTGGTTTTTGTTTTCGGTTTTTTTGCTTTTCACTTTTCGCTTTTTGCTTTTCGTTTTTGTTTTTGTTTTCGGTTTTTTGCTTTTCATTTTTCGCTTTTTGCTTTTCATTTTTCGCTTTTTTGCTTTTCATTTTTCGTTTTTTGCTTTTCAATTTTCGCTTTTTGCTTTTGGTTTTGGTTTTGGTTTTGGGGATTTGGTTTTTGTTTTTGTTTTTGTTTTCGGTTTTTTGCTTTTCATTTTTCGCGTTTTGCTTTTCATTTTGGTTTTTGTTTTTGTTTTCGGTTTTTTTGCTTTTCATTTTTCGCTTTTTGCTTTTTCATTTTTCGCTTTTTGCTTTTCGTTTTTGTTTTTGTTTTTGTTTTCGGTTTTTTTGCTTTTCATTTTTCGCTTTTTGCTTTTCATTTTTCGCTTTTTGCTTTTCGTTTTTGTTTTTGTTTTTGTTTTCGGTTTTTTGCTTTTCATTTTTCGCTTTTTGCTTTTCATTTTTCGCTTTTTGCTTTTCGTTTTGGTTTTGGTTTTTGTTTTTGTTTTCGGTTTTTTGCTTTTCACTTTTCGCTTTTTGCTTTTCGTTTTTGTTTTTGTTTTCGGTTTTTTGCTTTTCATTTTTCGCTTTTTGCTTTTCATTTTTCGCTTTTTGCTTTTCATTTTTCGTTTTTTGCTTTTCAATTTTCGCTTTTTGCTTTTGGTTTTGGTTTTGGTTTTGGGGATTGGTTTTTGTTTTTGTTTTTGTTTTCGGTTTTTTGCTTTTCATTTTTCGCGTTTTGCTTTTCATTTTGGTTTTTGTTTTTGTTTTCGGTTTTTTGCTTTTCATTTTTTGCTTTTCGGTTTTTTGTTGTTGTTGTTGTTGTTGTTGTTTTTTTTTTGTTTTTTTTTGTTTAACCCAAAAGACAAAAGCAAAAACCAAAACCGAAAAGACAAAAGCAAAAACCAAAACGACGAAACCAAAAACCAAAAAGACAAAAACAAAAAGCAAAAAGACAAAAACAAAAAACAAAAAGACAAAAGCAAAAAGCAAAAAGACAAAAACAAAAACCAAAAAGGCAAAAACAAAAACCAAAACCATGAGTGGCCCTCCTGGGCCGGTCCATGGTGCCTTGCGAGCCACGTGATGAACAAACATGGCGGACGGCTTCGTGCTGTATCTCGGATTTCTATTCGATTACTGATGAATGTGTACCCTGCGAAAAACCTCTGCTCGCAGGGTAATACTAGAAGATTATGGCTAACTCAATCTGGTTAATGAATGTCCTGTTATCATTTCATAACTCTTCATCGATATTCATGCACGTAAGTACTCAGGAAACACAGGTAAGTTTTATGTAACTTGGTGTGAGACTTAATAAGTTAGCTTACTCTACAGACTACAATGTAGTTAATAAACAATTTTAATTTGATCGCGAGAAAACACACCAACACCTTCAGCTACCTTCGTGCCTCGTGTTAGCTTTAGTTACTGTGTAGTGCTCAGAACTTGTTGCAGTACTTAGTTGCGTCCCTAGTTGTAGACAAATGGAACAAAACACACTTCCATTTCAAGGTAAGTGTATATGTCGGTTTGTGTAAGACTTCCATTGTTTGACAATTGTGATTTTCCTTTTAACAGTGGATCACAAGGGTGTTACACGTGGAAAGTGCAACAATTGCTCGTGCGTCTCCTACGATGAACAGAAGGAGTCGAACAATTGTAGAAACTGTGCTTGCCCCTCTTCAAAACATGTAGGTATACTTAAGTTAATTGAGATAATTTTAATATTTGTAGGTATCTAGAATAGTAATCATAGTACTGTGTTTGTTCTAAAATACAGGAGCCCAAGACAGGATGCATTGGTTCTCTGGCTTGTCAGTGCCTGGAGTATATAAGTGTGTCCGGGACTAATGATTGTTATTCTTGTGGCCATCTGGCAGTTGACCACAAAGGCATGGGAAGAACATCTGTTGAAGGTACTGTTATAATGGATGCTCAGATAATACTTATTAGCTTTTATTAGCTAACCTTGAATCAAAGGACACTGTGTGCTAACTAGCCTGATTTCCAGACGGCTCATGTGTCATATGCTCTCGCTTCCTCCCCAATCCCTGTCTGATTTGCCCTCGTAGGAAGTCATGTTCTTGATGTCATGATCCCGGGGGGGAGGGGGGGTGGTGGTACTCTGGGAATTTTTGGGTAGGGATGTGCCGCGGACACCTCAAAACCCTGACCCTATTCCAGACCTAAATATTCAATTTTCCATACCCTATCCCGCGACACATACCCGTTTATAGCATACATAGGGGAGTACCCCATGATCCCCCCTCCCCCCACCTCTGGGGTCATGATCCTCTGTTTCTTCAGGAGCCAATGAAATCACTTGTATGGACGGGAGTTAATACATGCTTCGATTTGTTGACCCGTTGAGTTGACCTTCTCTCAGAACAAGAATCCAGCCCCGAGCACCTTTGGCTCCATAACAATATATACAATGTATACAGTCATTTGCAAAATTTCTGGCCGCTACGAAATATCAATATATCAATATATCGGGTGCATTATGGGTAATTAAATAATAGAAAATTCCCCTAAAAGCTGGTTAACGCCAGCAAAGTTGGTAGAAATATGTGGTATAATGTTTATTTTAGTCTTACGTTTCTTGTTTGTAAATTTTGCTTCATTTAATAAGTTAGGAATCTCAAAAAGTATTATTCAATTACCCATAATGCACCCGATATATTGATATATCATGGCGGCCATAATTTTTGCAAATGACTGTATATCTGAACGTACAACATCCATGTATTTCATTTGAAATCAGGCTGATTTCTTCCCTTTTCTTCACTAAGCTACTAAATCTGGCTCATAAAAACCTAGCGTGTTAATCGTCTGTCATTTAGGTGCAAATTCTTTGCATACATGTACCTCACTTTGAGAAAACTAAAAGGTTCGCTCTGATTGGTCGGAATTCAAACACTAGCAGAACATGACTTCCTACAAGGGCAATCAGATGGGGATTGGGGAGGAAGCGAGAGCATATGACACATGAGCTGTCTGAAAATCAGGCTACATTTAAATGTGCTAACTGGTCAATATTAAAATCCATGATTTTATTGATTGGTTACACTGGGGAATCACAATCGATACACAGTTTACAGTAGAACCCTGCTATCTCGAACTCCCAAGGGAAAATAAAATTAGTTCCATTAGTGGGGTTCTACTGTTTCATGTTAGTGGGAACTGATAAATTCCACCAAGTGATTTTTAATTCTTCAACAAATACATGTCATTATTATTTACAGCCAACAGGAATCTCCAGCTGGGTAGAAATGTCCAGTTTGGTGGGAGGAAGTCAACTTCATGTACAAGCAGTGCAGTGGTTACAGGTAATTCATAATTTCAGAAAGTTTATAAGACTTGCACTAAGAGGTCACGTGACCCTAACTCCCATAAATCGAATGCATTTTCCAAACAAAATCTTAGAAAACGATTGATAATATATTTTTAATGTCATTTCTCCTGTGTCAGACATTATGAGCTGAAACTTCGCCCTTTACCAATTTCGAGCTGCTCTTTTCATTTCTGGAGTTCATTTTGACACTGCTGTTCGATTTATGGGAGTTAGGGTCACGTGACCTCTTAGTGCAAGTCGCCTATTGTGGTCAATCAATCCACAGTCTTGTTAGTGGATGGGAACTATTCCACCAAGTGATTTCTAAATTATTTAACAAATAATATCTACAGCCCATAGGAATGTCCAGTTTGGTCTGGGAAGTGCAGGAGAGAAGGCAAAAAGTAAGTCAAGTAGTGTTGTTTACAGGTAATTAATAATTTCAGAAAGTTTACATGTAGTCTTGCATTTCATGTCTTTAGGTTTTCAAGGCATGATCGACCAGCACAAGCTGAAACGTAAGATTCAGTGTAGTTCTTCTGCTGGTCGAAGCTCCAAGAAGGGAAAAGGTCCCAAGACAGCCCAAAATGAGGCAAATTTTAGAAAGGTAAAAATTTCTCAATTATAGTAATGGTCAGTGTGCAATAATTGCATACATGTTTTTTTAATACATTTTATTTAATAATAGACTATAAAGATACAACTTAAAGAAAAGAAAATGTTAAGAAAAGGCAAGAAGAAGACGTACCATGATGTTGGAGATCAAACCCAGGTTTTAAAAATAAACATGATTGCCCTAACTGGCTAGTCCTTATTTATTTATTTATTGATCATTGCTTACATACAGCGATTTGCAAAAATTCTGTGAAATTTAATACATCGATATATAGTAATTTGCATAATCCTAATTCTTTGTTTTTAGCTATTATTAAACCTGAATCTAAACCCAATTAACCTTTGTAGTGTGTATGTGAAAAAACAATTGGAAAAAACAAACTTTAGAGGGCTTATTCAGCCATTTTATGATGCAAATTACCCACAATGCACCCGATATATTGATATATCGATCGATATTGATTTTTACAGAATTTTTGCAAATCGCTGTACACCTATTTCAATAAACGTTGACAACGGGCGATCTGAAATGGATGATGTGAATTTTCAGAATTTTCGAAAGATTCCGATCTTCCAATTCAGATTGACCGTTGTCAACGTGTTTTGAAATAGGTACATGTATAATTTTTTTTTCACATCATCACAGCTTACATGGCACAAATTTATGCTTTGGCCATTATTTCCCACTTACTGTATATAATATATGCATATAACAATGATAATAACAAATAATGTTACATACTTTATTTTGCCTTTTCTTTCAGGTAACATTTGGTAAACATACAACTATAGAAAATGTACTGAAGGCATGTGCTTCAACATTTCTCAACATCAAGGAGGAAGACTACCAAGACAGTGTAAACCAGGGGTTAGTGCTGTACCTCCTTGACGGTAAAGCTATTGTGACCGACCCCTCGTTTACACACAACAAGACATCATTTTCATGTTGCTATGAAGAGGTACAATAATTGTATGCCAATTGCAGACTTTCTTTGCTCTTCATTTTACTATAAACAACACATAATGCATCTATACATATACATATACATGTATGTACTACATGTACAATGTACATGTCTGTAATGTTTTTGAAGGCGTCTAGTATGGGACCTTCCTTGTCATGGGTGGAAGTACAATCTGGAGTATCATGAACAAGTCTGGGTCTGCTATTGTTCTGTTCTACCTTAATTAGTGACTAATACATGTACATGTAGTCAAATCAAAACAAAAGAAAACAATGGCATTTTTACAGTTTATTAATATCTACAGATGTACATGGCTGATAATCTGTTTCACAGGTTAAGTGCCATCACTATTACATCTCTACAATATTATTGTTTATTTTGACACCTAAATAAAGTTGTTGTTGTTGTTGTTGTTATTATTGTTATTATTAAATATTATTGTGTTTATAGAGTATTGAATTCACTAGACAATAACTAAATTGTAAATAACTAAAATATATTTTCATGTGTTGTAGAGATCTGAACATGAGGACTCTGTCGTTAGCAGTGAGGAAGACAGCATGTCCGAACCACCACCATCATCCATGAGAAGGTATTGATGTTCACAATCACTCAAAACTACATTTACACTTAAAAATATTAGTCCAAAATGGGTTAATGTGAATTAATGTTTGATTAAAGTATGAAACAGTCAAGCAAGCATCATTGTACATCATCCACACATAGTTCTGAGCCTCAACAAATTCTCAGTGTGGCTCAAGTTCAGCATGATTGCAAAAACGAGGTGGCCAGCAGCATAGCAGGTGGGACCCTTTTCAAAAGTTTTGAACTATTCTGATTACTCAATTCATATCATTTGTTCAAATTGATTAGAAATATCTTGTTCCATAACCAAGAGTGAACTGTTAGAGGCTGGCAGAAGTATCTATCCATTTCAAATATTTAATGATGGTATGTACTGTGCATTGATTTCATTAGCAGTTAATAATTGGTATTCGTTATTTTGTAAAAGTTGCCAAGAGATCTGAACGAGTGAGCTGAGAGTTGTGTGCATAGAATATTAGAATGTAGTGGTGTAGTGAGTACAGTGTGAGTGAACAAAATAAAGCTTATTATTATAAAGTTAGTAATCATCCTTGTTCACTATAATACCCCTTTCAACCAAAAGTCTCAAATTGTATGTGCACACATGAATTTTCTTTTCTTGCATGTGTACATGATAGATGAGTTTTTTCAAGGTTTTAACCTTTGATGTGACTTCAAAAATTGGCCTTCACTGGGACTCATATCACTGCAAGACAGAGAACTTGTTCCATTCAGCACAGGTGGAATGAGAAGTGCCTTTAATGCAACACTGGCCATAAAAAATGCAAATCCCCATTTGAGAGGCTTCAAAGTGAATGACACTGTTTGTCATAAAAAAATACACAAACGAAGTCCAAGAGCAAGCAAAAGAAAAAGGGAAGAACATCCAAGGTTTAGCAATGAAGGTGGGAGAAAACTAAAAGATGTACGATGCATGTATGCCTAGTTATGAAAGAACAATATGAAATAACACCATTTGTACATGTAGAACAAAGTTTTTCCAGAGGAAGTCAGAGTAAAAAGAACAGGGAAGCAATGTGTGGATAATCCATAAATTATTCATTACTTTTTATTGTTATTATTCTTGTAGGAAGTCCAGACACAAATGGTGGTCCAACACATTGTAAGACAGTTTACGTTATGTGCAAATAAACATGCATGCAATGTCAATTTACCTGAGTAAGTACTTTTACATGTATAGTACCTTTTAGAATACCACAACTGCCTACTATAGCAGTTTAAAATTTGAATATTCATGATCAATAAAAAATGAAAACACACATGAAAATATGTTTTATAGATACATGTAGTCAGTTGTGGTATTCTAAAACAGATAGAAGGCTCACTCTCACCTTCTATCGGCTCTGATAGTTGACTCAGGGCTAGCGCCCCTTGCCAACTATCTGCCGATAGAAGGCTCGACTTCGCCTTCTATCTGTTAAATATGCAAATGCTATATTACCCTTGTACTGAAGCATAGTGCAAACACTAAAACCGTGAAACAGTACAAACTAGGTAGTGCTAAATAGCACCAACGAAACGCCATGTCTGCACAGCCTGATGCAAACACAGGAAACAGCCAATCAGATAATTCTGAATGTATATTATAAAATGTATATTCTATCCTTGTGCTTTGCAGAAGAAAATGGTTTTGCATAATAAAATTATTACATGGTTAAAGTTGGCACTGTTTCACGGTTTTAATGTCTGCACTCTAAGCTCCGATTTTCTTTTGTATTACCCCCCAAGGCGCAAAGCATTATGTGCTATGAGAAAGTAGAGAATAATAGCCTTGCAGCACTTCACTTGCAATATTCAACAGCTAGTTATAACTCTTCCAGGGTCATATCCTGTTTCCTACTGGTAAATCCAACTGACAAAGAAGTGCTGATGATGGAGAAAAAACTGGAAGGGCGATATGTAAAATACCTCAACAACAGTGGTATTGCCACTGAAACAGGTTTTGTCCACAGATGATGGCCATGTGTGCTTGGCCTTGGCGCATTGGTCATTGGAATACAACGAGGGCAAGTTGCTGCTGACAGATTTACAAGGTAAAATAATAATAATAACACTTTCTTTACAGAGGGTAACTAGAATTACAGGTGTGGTAATTTTCATCTAGGCCCTAAATAAAACAAGATATAAATAAATAAACATATAAAATAGTCACATTCATCTAATACTAATTAAATATAGCTATATACGGTATACACCTGTTTTCAAAAACGTTGTCCATTTAGAGTGCAAACCATATGTCCGTGAAATAGTACTATTACTAAATAGCACTAAATAGTGTTATCTCTATTGTTTTCTATTGTTTCATCAGTGCTATTTAGTACTATTAGTTAGTACTGGTTCACGGACATATGGTTTGCACTCTACAAAATACGAAATAGTAAAAAGGGATTAATTAGAGAAACAATGAGCCACAGTTCAGCTCAAGTGCATTTCTTTTATCTCTAATTAATTCCTTTTTACTATTTTGTAAATGGACGTTTTTTGAAAACAGGTGTATTATATAAAATACAAAAGTATATCAATAATTTCAATATATGCAGTATATAAATTTATGTATTTATAAAACGAGAGACTGTGTTGTATTGGTGGTATAGATACACTATATGAGCCGAAGTTTTATAAATGCAATGTAGCCAATAATGTTCACATTTGTTGTTATAGGTGTGGGTTTAACTTTGACAGATGTTGAAGTAGCAACACTGGAAAAGGGGTATGTGGCTATCAAGTAGAAGGGGTGTCGAATGGTCAGTCTCGCAAAATTTCGGTCAAATTTCGCACATCTGGAAGTCTCGTTTTTTCACAAAAAAACTGTCTGTCTCGAATTTTGAAAACAAAGGAAATCGGTGAAACGTCTTGGGCTCGCAAAAATATGCCTTGTATCGGAGTCTCGCAAAAGTCTCGCCGTGACCATTCGATACCCCTAGTAGAATCACAATTTGACATTTATCTTCAGCTCATTAACACAATATTTTACCAGGTACTTTGGAATTGGAAATGTGGGCAGTGAGGCAATCACAAAATTCAGAACCAACCATACATGCAACAAGATATGCCAAATGTTAAAACTGAAAGCATTTGCACCAGGTGAGTTGTGTGCTTTAACATGTTCAGTACTGTAACACAATCACAACTTTTTTATTAAACCTTTACATGTATTATTTTTGTTTCAGTAGAGCAAAATGAAATTCCAAAAAGTACCTTCTGTCTTTGAGAACTACCCTAGCTGATCCATACATGTAACTTTTGTACCTTTGGATACATGCCATGTACCTTTTTACATACTGTATTTATATAGTACTTCATGCCACTTGGTATCCATGTACCTTTTTACATACTGTATTTATATAGTACTTCATGCCACTTGCCTCCATGTGACACTATGGAATATAGAAAACTAAGATACTTGGTGCTGATTTGCTAAGTGGGTGTGGCTAGACCATATTCTAACATTTGTAATAAATTGTTATGTTATGCCATGTCCCTTTGGATATAAGCTTCTAAAATGGGATAAAAGTGTTTTGTAGTCTTGCTTGGCATTGTCCACTGTAATATTCTGCAAAACATTTCCTGCGATGTCTTGCAATTCAGGCAAGAAGTATGTCGGCAAATCATGTTCCAAACCATGATGACAACCTAAGTATTCAATGTCATCTTTTTCTGGAACAAAGCCAGCTTCTTTAAAACCTTATAAATGAGAAAGTACACATTTGATTTTAGAAAAAAAAATTAAAGCCTAATGGAACATTAGGGGCCAGGCTACCTGTGTTACCACCCAGCCGTTAAATCTGAGAATGGAGCTAAGTTGTTGCATCATGTTATTCCCTAATAAAAATATAGGAATCCATCCATTTCTAGAAGAACATTTTATTGCAAAAGTACAGAATGATGACGGAATAAATGTAAAAACAACAACGTCCTAGTCCCAGAGCCTGAGTCCTAATGATCCATTATGCTCTAATATGTTTTGGTTGACAATCATTGCAATGATCTTTCACATTATTCTCTCCATGATTTTCATTGGTCAACTACTGCCAACTACATCACTGCAAATAATGTTCTATGAATAATGCTCTGCTGAAATGCAGTTTGGTTTCTCCTCGACAATGGCAGTTCAATTTCCAGGATCGTTGCTTCAGCAAGAGAAAATAATATGAACGATAAAACAATAAGATTATTATTAGAAGAGGTTGAGCAAAATATTGTGAATATATGCCTTCTGCATCAATTGGCAACTTAGTAATTAAATAATCGTAATATTCTGCCAACCTTGTACAATAATAATAATTGTACACTTAGTATCAGCATTTCATGTTCTTTTTTTATTTTTTTATTTTCTGAGGTTCTGGGAGTAACGAAATAATTTTATAGCATTGATATAATGCATATAGCTAATTGCATAATCGTTGTCAGGTTGAAAATCATAAATCATAGAAGCTGAGACCGCAGGGATGGATGGGAAATCAGTCCATGAGCCACATTACATGCAGATATATTCAATGTTCTCGTAGTTTTGAAAATATATGAGCTATTTAACTAAGATCCTACAAGTCTGGACAAAATGGTCGATGATTTTGACGGTGTTATTTGAGAGTTTTAATTTCCCAGAATTCCTTTTGGTCATAGCTTTCATGATTTTCAACCCAACAACGATTATGCAATTAGCTATATATAACACAGCTCTGATTGGCTAATTAGCGTGCATCCATAACTCAATGGACGAATGCTGGCGTCATTGGCATAGCGCGCTCTCTGAAATCATTTGGGAAATAATATTGCTTTATTTGAATTTGCAGTGACTGTTATAAAAGAAATGGTCAACGCTTCAGCTGCGAGTCCATTGAGTTATGGATGCACTTGGTGGGCTGCTAAGAAGCTACAGTCGCACGAGGCGTACTTAAACTTTTCTTGTGCTTAGCAGCCTCCTGTGTGCATCCATAACTCGATGGACACGTGCTGAGAATTGACCATTCCTTCAGAGGAATAAAAAATAAAAACCTGCACGTTCTGGGAAGTAATAAAGATCTTCAGGTATGCCTTGGGGTGTTTGCCTTCCCCGCTGCTTGCGTATCCTGTGGCAGTTGTGGTTCCTCTACAAAGTTGTCCATTTCTTTTCTTAACAGAGGCATATAAACATACTGTAAACATGCCCTACAAAAAAGTATCGGAATGAACATTATCACAATTATTTAGTAAAAAACTTATACATGTATGGTGGGTTTTTAAGGAGACCTACTTGTGCAGTGGATCATCTTTAACAAGCAGCCCCTCGGCAACAAGAGCCTGTGATTTAAAAAACACCATTTGTCTCAGATAGAGATCTAGATTTGTGCTCAAATTGTCAAAAATATATCACTGGTACTCCATTCAGAGGGACACACAACATTATAAAATTGTCAATAAAACATAATTAATTTAATGTATACAGCTATTTCAAAAAACGTTGAAAACTGAATAGTGTATTCTGATGGAATACACTAAAAATAAATTATTATTATTTATATTACTTTAGACAATATTACACGAGTCCCAAAAATGCATTTCGGTCTTGGAATACAGTTATTTAGAATCGGGTGTTGCTACGTAGCACAGTTGATGTAATATATTCATAAAAATATAATGAATAACACATAAAACAATAGATGAGTGCTACTTAGTTTTTTCCCATTTAGAAACAGTATTCAGTATCAACGTTTTTTTTTGAAATAGCTGTATATACACAAAATGTACCTCAAATGTTGTCTCCCAGTATGAGGAGTTGTGCTCACGTAAATTGTGCCAGTATGCTTCAATCCTCTTGTGTGTTATTAAAAAAAAGAAAATATATTTTTGATTGTTAATGCCTTTGGGCATTTAACTCCTTGACTGCCAGCACGTTTGGTATTCCCTGTGCCAGAAGAAAATGGTGGACAATGTGTCTTGAAAATATATAAACTAGTCCCCTACTATACATCTGTAATGCCAAAGGAATTTGTATTTGATACGCCGGTGTTCGCATACATTTTTACTAAATCTTGACATGTACTCAGTAGGTCACGTGTGAGATGTAACTTTATTTTCCTTAAAATTTACCCAGGCAAAGCAAAATAAACAAATAAATAATCTGTCATCATGATGATGTATTCAGTACGTCAAAAGGGTGTGTGAGATGTAACTCTCAAGACGTCACTAACTTGTACTCAGTACATCATATAGGCAGTCAAGGGGTTAAGGAAAAAGCACTACCGGTATATATTAAATAAATAATATTAGAAAGAGAGAAACAATGTGCCAGAGTTCCACTTCATTGAATTTATGTTTTTTCTCTAATTATTGATTCCTTTTTAATACTGTTTACTATTTTGACGTTTTTTGTACCTGATTTCTCATGGAACTGCCATAGGACATGGCTGTTTTGACCAGCAAGGTTGTCAGTGCCATGCCTTCTAAGAAACATTTGACATATAGCCAAAAGACCATTTTCTGTGCCAGCATCAGACCTTGTCATTGAAGGAATAAACTATAAGCAAATAGATAATTCAATGTGATATCATAAATTATTATTCAATTTTCATACATTGTACAAATTCCGATCTTCTGGTTGGTTTGTACCACGTGACACGTAGTTATGACGTGGCGACGTCATTATCGTGGTGTACCACGGTATTAGTATTAGTTACAGTGTAGTATCAGCTTGCCTCCGCAATGTATTCAAATTGAATAATAAAAATGTAACGCCCTCTTTCCTCGCGAGTTATCAGGATTTTACCTTCACTCGTTCACTAACAATGAACTCAAAAATTTTCTCATACTACACTCGGCTACGCCTCGTGCAGTATTTAAATTTCTCGTTCATTGAACTCGTGCAGGTAAATCCTGATAACCCACTCTAAATAATGAATACCCCATGGAAGTTACTGTTCTCTTGCAGATCATGTATGTACATGTATGTACATTATTTGTAACTACTTTTTTACTATAATTTTGATGAATTATTACTGTATTCTTGAATTTCAAATGTGACATATATATTACAGTGTGGACACTCGAACCGTGAACACATAGGTTTTTTCTAACACATAAAGATAAATTATCGATTGAGCAAATTGATCAGAAAAATGAGATATTTTGATTACTAAGTGTATTTAAACTCAATGCTCCATTTGAGAGGCTATGAGGCAATAGAAAGATCGAAAAAAAAAAAAGTTAGAAAAAAACTCGAAGTGTTCACGGTTCGAGTGTCCACACTGTAAAGAAGGGATTGAGAACCTCTACATCAACATACCTTTATTTTCTTTAACATATTCATAATAATATTTAGCAATGTATGTTGGGTCATTATTTGTGGCATCAACATGACACCATATGATTTTACGAGAAAAAACCATCAATTGCAGCATGAATAGCAAAGCCGTATGGCTTTAATTTGTCATGGCCATCAAGATGCCATATCCAATTGCTTCCCTAAGTGGGGGAAGAAAAGGAAATATGTTTTGTAAAACTACCATAAAATCTCAGCTATTATAAGCCACACATTTCACACTGTACAACATCAAGTACTTGAATTAAGTGTTGTTTACAAATGTATGTACATGTCTTATATTGTCTATGAATTATGAAAAAGAAATGAAAATACTTACAACAGATACATATTCCCGTCTTTTGCAAACATGCTTTTGCCTGTCTTTCAGTCCTTGTGGGTCAAGCAGTTTTCATTCCTTGGTACACATCATTTCTTTATAGGTATACAAAAAATAAAGAATTAAAAAAGCTATTGCCAACAAAATAATTAATGTACTTCCTTTTCCAAGAGGAAATGTCGGTACCTTTTCACAGGTAGATCATGCCTTATTCTCAGACGCTGATGCATGTGCCTGTAGCCAATATTTTGGCTGGGCCCATCCATTTCAATCTAAAAGAAGCAAATAAGTATCACAGCTGGCTGAATGCACCAAACAATATTTCAGTACAATATATTTGCAGCATTTTTTGTACAAATGCACTATTATATATAATACAATCAACTAGCTAGTGTCATTCTTTTATTAGTGACAGTACCGGGTATGTTTTTATACATTGTACCTTTATAGCATTCAGAATGGCTCTCTCTGGAACAGACCCATGACGCTCAATACCCAGTGCCCTGAGCCTCCTCTTCAGAGTCCCTGACACTTAATGCACACACATTTATGATATTATGTTTACTGTTTACCCCAATGAAATGAAAGCTAATAACTTATTTATACCTCCATTGAAGACCAAAATTTCGTTGCACATAATCTACAATGATTTCATTCGTTTTGTTTTTCTTTACCATGTCCACCAATGAAATTTTGTAGTTCTGCAAATGATGTGTTAGAAGAATACAATAAGTTATATTCGTGACACTGTATAGATAAAATATATTTAACTGAATATATAAGCTTAAGCTTACTATGCTACAACAGACTAGAGCACATTTTTACCTGGGGTAAACATCACCAATATAGACATGTTTGGATTCCATTTCAAAACTAACATAGAGGATAGAGGATAGAGGATTGTTAGTATAGCTTCGCTACATATGAACTTAATTAAATACGTACGTTCATACCTTTTAGGGGCAAACGTTTGAACTTGACTTCACAACACGAAGCCGTCCGCCATGTTTGTTCATCACGTGGCTCGCAAGGCACCATGGACCGGCCCAGGAGGGCCACTCATGGTTTTTGGTTTTTGTTTTTGCCTTTTTGGTTTTTGTTTTTTGTCTTTTTGCTTTTTTGCTTTTTGTCTTTTTGTTTTTTTTGTTTTTGTCTTTTTGCTTTTTGTTTTTGTCTTTTTGGTTTTTGGTTTCGTCGTTTTGGTTTTTGCTTTTGTCTTTTCGGTTTTGGTTTTTGCTTTTTTGTCTTTTGGGTTAAACAAAAAAAAAACAAAAAAAACAACAACAACAACAACAACAACACATAAAAAACCGAAAAGCAAAAAATGAAAAGCAAAAAACCGAAAACAAAAAAAAAACCAAAATGAAAAGCAAAACGCGAAAAATGAAAAGCAAAAAAAACCGAAAACAAAAACAAAAACAAAACCAAATCCCCAAAACCAAAACCAAAACCAAAAGCAAAAAGCGAAAAATGAAAAGCAAAAAACGAAAAATGAAAAGCAAAAAGCGAAAAATGAAAAGCAAAAAGCGAAAAATGAAAAGCAAAAAACCGAAAACAAAAACAAAAACGAAAAGCAAAAAGCGAAAAGTGAAAAGCAAAAAAACCGAAAACAAAACAAAAACCAAAACCAAAAAACGAAAAGCAAAAAGCGAAAAATGAAAAGCAAAAAGCGAAAAATGAAAAGCAAAAAACCGAAAACAAAAACAAAAACCAAAAAGCGAAAAATGAAAAGCAAAAAGCGAAAAATGAAAAGCAAAAAACCGAAAACAAAAACGAAAACCCACCAGTGGCCCTCCTGGGCTTCCGTACCGTGTTGCTCCCGTTCATGGCTGCCTAAGGAAAAGTGGATAAATCGCGTCACTTGTTTTGATAATATAGTCGCGCGAGGCGCGCAATGCATGCTAGGGGCGAACTTTCCTCCTTTCTCTCGGACGATCAAGAAACAGAAGCAAAAGCCTATACAGCAAAAAGATAAATACAAAACCATTGACCAAAGAGGAAACTCTGCTAGCAGGGTACACAGCACTAGATCTTCGTCAACAAGTGCTGCACAAAGGGCTTTAGTTCTTAATGCAAGACATCCTTGACAGAGCAGGGTGGGTCCTCAGACCCAAACATTTGCTGCTTACTATGAGAAAAAGATTGTTGTGCCCGAATCAGATGTGTAATGCTGAGGCAGTGTTAAATTTTTTTCTTGTTCAAAGTTGAATATTTGAGTTCAACAATAAATGTTTATGTTGAATATACATGACATTTGTGTTGTTAATGATTGCCTCATAGTTGGTGTGCCAACACTGCTTTGAAATCTCATGTGGTCCTCAGTCACGTGTTAGTGAGGTAGAATTTAAAAATTAAACGACACTTACCTGGAAGTGGAAGTTTGATTGTAATTCTACCGATCTATTAACGTGACTGAGAGATTACATGCCCTTCCCTCCTCTCCCATGTCATATCCAGGCATTTGTATCTCAGGAATTATTCGGTTAATTGGTGTCACATTTTTGTTCTTGTCACACCAACTATGTCTTCAAAAGGTGACCGGTACTGGCGTGACGCATATCTCATGTAATCTCTCAGTCACGTTAATAGATCGGTAGAATTACAATCAAACTTCCACTTCCAGGTAAGTGTCGTTTATTTTTTTAAATTCCTACAGGTAGACCCAAGGTATCTATGAGAGGCTTGTTATCGAGCTGTATATAAGGCTTTGTATGCCGGACCTTAAGGCTCTGGTCGATAACTCCGTAAATAATAAATCCAATAAACTCTAACCTTCCTGTAGTGTTGTTTGTGTCGTTTGTTGACCTTGAGGCTCTTGGTCGATAACTCCGTTAAACACGAGCAATTAAATATTTTAGCATGTATCGAACGTTATCGATAAGACTGAAGATTTAATCACCGTAGACTGACTGAATGTTCTTTGTCGTATGTACCGTTGGAAATACAAGTTTATCAACGTGAAGAGATAATGTTTTGCTGAAACTTGAATGGACGTCTACTCGCTGTTACAACAACTCGTAAAGGGGCGGTGTAACCGAAAGAGCATATCATTTGAATGGTGTGAAATACATAAGGATATTTAGACGTATTTTCGTCAAACAGAGGTCATTTCTCCATGAATATTTTGAGAGGAGTTGAGGGGTTTAGATGAGTTTTTTTAATGTCACTGATGAAAAAGAGCAGATAACAACGTGACATCGAACTGAGAGCGTAACATTTTTAGTTGTCTTGATTTTGAACTTTTTCATAGCTAAAATCAAATGATGTATTACTGTAATTTGAATATAGACGTCATGAGTCACGCGGATTACTAGGCCTGTTTTATTTGAGAAGTGAAAAACCTTATTGCGTTAACGTACATTCAATAATAATACTCAAAGGTCAATGGTACATGGGTTTGTTGACAAATGGTTAATAGAGTACCGAAGGTGATGACATCATAAAAATAAAATTTTCGCTTTATCAAACTTTCGATCCCCGATTTCGAAATAATATCAACTAGACGCTCTTCTAGCGTGAAGTCGGGCTTCTAAATGAAATGTAACCAATTTGAACTAAATATAGATATCTTATAGTGCGATTTTCAGTGCGATTGAAAACAGTTTTTTGGTTGCTCGTCGTTGCATGACTCGAGCTCGATAGAACATGCTTTCCTTGCAAATTTCAGTACTGCGAACTTTACAGTATATCAGTAAAAACGTTAAATAGCTTCAATCTAAATTTAGATTTAGACGAGAAAAAGACTTATATTTTTTGGCCCCTTGACCTCCGGTGCTTTCCCTGATTGATTTGTGCTTTCTAATCTTTCTTGGCCAGACTTCATGTCTCCTTCGTCTTTAGCTCGACGTGGCGCATGCGCTGTAGAACCCAATTAGTCATTTGGGGTCAAAGAATACGAAGAAGCATGCTCGAGAATCCATCGGTGCTCTTCGGCGTGGGCTCGGAAATCGCCCCGCCAGAGAACCGCTGGAGAACTTGCCTGCTAGAACGGCTTCTGGGGCGTGATACGCACTCGAGCGCATCAACCTGGACGGAGACATAATCTCATTACGGTTTGACAGCTTGTAAGGTAAGTCTTCTTTTGACTCCTCGCTCTCTCTCTCTCTCTCGGGAAGGAGGTCAAAAGAAGACTCTGCTCGCACAAGGTAACGTACTTGTCGTCTCCAACAACTTCCAGACTTTAAAACAAAATCTGGACACGTCTTTTGCCGTTCAGGGCATGTTCAGTATTTCTCTGTCGTCCGAACTCCGGCAATGTCAGTTGATATTCAACACTGTTATCGAAAAAACATCGCTTCGTTTTCTATGAACGTCTTTGACTATGAACGTGAATGACTGAAGTGCATAAATATATTTTAAATATCTTGTAAACCAACTTTGATCTTCTTTGGATCCATCTTTCAAACAGTCCTTTCATTAGCTGTCAACACTGAGTCCGTTTTAAATGAATGAAAAATATGGCTAAGCTCTGATTGCCCTATTTTTTTGTGCAAAAAATAGGGTCAATCAGAAGCCAGCATTGTCTCCACGCCCCAGAAGTCGTTTTAGCAGGTAATTCTCCAGCGGTTTCTCTGGCGGGGCGATGTTTCATCCGAGCCCACGCCGAAGAGCACCCGATGGATTCTCGAGCATGACGAAGAAGAAGAACGCTCTGCATTTTTAGAGTCGGGTTTCCACAGGAAGCCCGACTAATAAAGAAGCTTACATGCCAATTTTGAGAGCAATCGGTTAATAGCGGCTGAGATATGGCCAGTTGAATATATAATTTCCCCACACAATCACTGTAAATTCGGCCTGGATTCCAGGCCGAATTTACAGTGATTTTGTGTGGGGAAATTATATATTCAACTGGCCATATCTCAGCCGCTATTTAACCGATTGCTCTCAAATTTGGCATGTAAGCTTCTTTATTAGTCGGGCTTCCTGTGGAAAACCCGACTCTAAAAATGCAGAGCGTTCTTCTTCTTCGTCATGCTCGAGAATCCATCGGTGCTCTTCGGCGTGGGCTCGGATGAAAACATCGCCCCGCCAGAGAACCGCTGGAGAACTTACCTGCTTAAAACGACTTCTGGGGCGTGAGACAATGCTGGCTTCTGATTGACCCTATTTTTTGCACAAAAATAGGGCCAATCAGAGCTTAGCCATATTTTCATTCATTAAAACGGACTCAGTGTTGACAGCTAATGAAAGGACTGTGGGAGGGGAGAGGGGGGTTGAAAGATGGATCCAAGAGATCAAAGTTGTTTACAAGATATTTAAAAATATTTATGCACTTCAGTCATTCACGTTCATAGTCAAGACGTTCATAGAAAATCGAAGCGATTGTTTTTTTCGATAACAGTTTGAATATCAACTGACATTGCCGGAGTTCGGACGACAGAGAAATACTGAACATGCCTGAACGGCAAAAGACGTGTCCAGATTTTGTTTTAAAGTCTGGAAGTTGTTGGAGACGACAAGTACGTCTTTACCTTGTGCGAGCAGAGTCTTCTTTTGAACCTCCTTCCCGAGAGAGAGAGAGAGAGCGAGGTCAAAAGAAGACTTACCTTACAAGCTGTCAAACCGTAATGAGATTATGTCTCCGTCCAGGTTGATGCGCTCGAGTGCGTATCACGCCCAGAAGCCGTTCTAGCAGGCAAGTTCTCCAGCGGTTCTCTGGCGGGGCGATTTCCGAGCCCACGCCGAAGAGCACCGATGGATTCTCGAGCATGCTTCTTCGTATTCTTTGACCCCAAATGACTAATTGGGTTCTACAGCGCATGCGCCACGTCGAGCTAAAGCCGAAGGAGACATGAAGTCTGGCCCAAGAAAGATTAGAAAGCACAAATCAATCAGGGAAAGCACCGGAGGTCAAGGGGCAAAATATAAGTCTTTTCTCGTCTAAATCTAAATTTAGATTGAAGCTATTTAACGTTTTTACTGATATACTGTAAGTTCGCAGTACTGAAATTGCAAGGAAAGCATGTTCTATCGAGCTCGAGTCATGCAACGACGAGCAACCAAAAACTGTTTCAATCGCACTGAAAATCGCACTATAAGATATCTATATTTAGTTCAAATTGGTTACATTTCATTTAGAAGCCCGACTTCACGCTAGAAGAGCGTCTAGTTGATATTATTTCGAAATCGGGGATCGAAAGTTGATAAAGCGAAAATTTTATTTTTATGATGTCATCACTTCGTAACTCTATTAACCATTTGTCAACAACCCATGTACCATTGACCTTTGAGTATTATTATTGAATGTACGTAACGCAATAAGGTTTCACTTCTCAAATAAACAGGCCTAGTAATCCGCGTGACTCATGACGTCTATATTCAAATACAGTAATACATCATTTGATTTTAGCTATGAAAAAGTTCAAAATCAAGACAACTAAAAATGTTTTACGCTCTCAGTTCGATGTCACGTTGTTATCTGCTCTTTTTCATCAGTGACATTAAAAACTGTCATCTAAACCCCTCACTCCTCTCAAAATATTCATGGAGAAATGACCTCTGTTTGACGAAAATACGTCTAAATATCCTTATGTATTTCACACCATTCAAATGATATGCTCTTTTCGTACACCGCCCCTTTACGAGTTGTTGTAACAGCGAGTAGACGTCCATTCAAGTTCAGCAAAACATTATCTCTTCACGTTGATAAACTTGTATTTCCAACGGTACATACGACAAAGAACATTCAGTCAGTCTACGGTGATTAAATCTTCAGTCTTATCGATAACGTTCGATACATGCTAAAATATTTAATTGCTCGTGTTTAACGGAGTTATCGACCAAGAGCCTAAGGTCAACAACGACACAAACAACACTACAGGAAGGTTAGAGTTTATTGGATTTATTATTTACGGAGTTATCGACCAGAGCCTTAAGGTCCGGCATACAAAGCCTTATATACAGCTCGATAACAAGCCTCTCATAGATACCTTGGGCTACCTGTAGGAATTTAAAAATTAAACGACACTTACCTGGAAGTGGAAGTTTGTTAAATTCTACCTCACTAACACGTGACTGAGGACCACATGAGATTTCAAAGCAGTGTTGGCACACCAACTATGAGGCAATCATTAACAACACAATGTCATGTATATTCAACATAAACATTTATTGTTGAACTCAAATATTCAACTTTGAACAAGAATTTAACACTGCCTCAGCATACACATCTGATTCGGGCACAACAATCTTTTTCTCATAGTAAGCAGCAAATGTTTGGGCTGAGGACCACCCTGCTCTGTCAAGGATGTCTTGCATAAGAACTAAAGCCCTTTGTGCAGCACTTGTTGACGAAGATCTAGTGCTGTGTACCCTGCTAGCAGAGTTTCCTCTTTGGTCAATGGTTTTGTATTTATCTTTTGCTGTATAGGCTTTTGCTTCTGTTTCTTGATCGTCCGAGAGAAAGGAGGAAGTTCGCCTAGCATGCATTGCGCGCCTCGCGCGACTATATTATCAAAACAAGTGACGCGATTTATCCACTTTTCCTTAGCAGCCATGAACGGGAGCAACACGGTACGGAAGCCCAGGAGGGCCACTGGTGGGTTTTCGTTTTTGTTTTCGGTTTTTTGCTTTTCATTTTTCGCTTTTTGCTTTTCATTTTTCGCTTTTTTGGTTTTTGTTTTTGTTTTCGGTTTTTTGCTTTTCATTTTTCGCTTTTTGCTTTTCATTTTTCGCTTTTTGCTTTTCGTTTTGGTTTGGTTTTTGTTTTTGTTTTCGGTTTTTTGCTTTTCACTTTTCGCTTTTTGCTTTTCGTTTTTGTTTTTGTTTTCGGTTTTTTGCTTTTCATTTTTCGCTTTTTGCTTTTCATTTTTCGCTTTTTGCTTTTCATTTTTCGTTTTTTGCTTTTCATTTTTCGCTTTTTGCTTTTGGTTTTGGTTTTGGTTTTGGGGATTTGGTTTTGTTTTTGTTTTTGTTTTCGGTTTTTTGCTTTTCATTTTTCGCGTTTTGCTTTTCATTTTGGTTTTTGTTTTTGTTTTCGGTTTTTTGCTTTTCATTTTTTGCTTTTCGGTTTTTTATGTTGTTGTTGTTGTTGTTGTTGTTTTTTTTTTTTGTTTTTTTTTGTTTAACCCAAAAGACAAAAGCAAAAACCAAAACCGAAAAGACAAAAGCAAAAACCAAAACGACGAAACCAAAAACCAAAAAGACAAAAACAAAAAGCAAAAAGACAAAAACAAAAAACAAAAAGACAAAAGCAAAAAGCAAAAAGACAAAAACAAAAACCAAAAAGGCAAAAAAACAAAAACCAAAACCATGAGTGGCCCTCCTGGGCCGGTCCATGGTGCCTTGCGAGCCACGTGATGAACAAACATGGCGGACGGCTTCGTGTTGTGAAGTCAAGTTCAAACGTTTGCCCCTAAAAGGTATGAACGTACGTATTTAATTAAGTTCATATGTAGCGAAGCTATACTAACAATCCTCTATCCTCTATCCTCTATGTTAGTTTTGAAATGGAATCCAAACATGTCTATATTGGTGATGTTACCCCAGGTAAAAATGTGCTCTAGTCTGTTGTAGCATAGTAAGCTTAAGCTTATATATTCAGTTAAATATATTTATCTATACAGTGTCACGAATATAACTTATTGTATTCTTCTAACACATCATTTGCAGAACTACAAATTTCATTGGTGGACATGGTAAAGAAAAACAAAACGAATGAAATCATTGTAGATTATGTGCAACGAAATTTTGGTCTTCAATGGAGGTATAAATAAGTTATTAGCTTTCATTTCATTGGGGTAAACAGTAAACATAATATCATAAATGTGTGTGCATTAAGTGTCAGGACTCTGAAGAGGAGGCTCAGGGCACTGGGTATTGAGCGTCATGGGTCTGTTCCAGAGAGAGCCATTCTGAATGCTATAAAGGTACAATGTATAAAACATACCCGGTACTGTCACTAATAAAGAAGACACTAGCTAGTTGATTGTATTATATATAATAGTGCATTTGTACAAAAATGCTGCAAATATATTGTACTGAAATATTGTTTGGTGCATTCAGCCAGCTGTGATACTTATTTGCTTCTTTTAGATGAAATGGATGGGCCCAGCCAAAATATTGGCTACAGGCACATGCATCAGCGTCTGAGAATAAGGCATGATCTACCTGTGAAAAGGTACCGACATTTCCTCTTGGAAAAGGAAGTACATTAATTATTTTGTTGGCAATAGCTTTTTTAATTCTTTATTTTTTTTATACCTATAAAGAAATGATGTGTACCAAGGAATGAAACTGCTTGACCCACAAGGACTGAAAGACAGGCAAAAGCATGTTTGCAAAAGACGGGAATATGTATCTGTTGTAAGTATTTTCATTTCTTTTTCATAATTCATAGACAATATAAGACATGTACATACATTTGTAAACAACACTTAATTCAAGTACTTGATGTTGTACAGTGTGAAATGTGTGGCTTATAATAGCTGAGATTTTATGGTAGTTTTACAAACATATTTCCTTTTCTTCCCCCACTTAGGGAAGCAATTGGATATGGCATCTTGATGGCCATGACAAATTAAAGCCATACGGCTTTGCTATTCATGCTGCCATTGATGGTTTTTCTCGTAAAATCATATGGTGTCATGTTGATGCCACAAATAATGACCCAACATACATTGCTAAATATTATTATGAATATGTTAAAGAAAATAAAGGTATGTTGATGTAGAGGTTCTCAATCCCTTCTTTACAGTGTGGACACTCGAACCGTGAACACTTCGAGTTTTTTTCTAACTTTTTTTTTTCGATCTTTCTATTGCCTCATAGCCTCTCAAATGGAGCATTGAGTTTAAATACACTTAGTAATCAAAATATCTCATTTTTCTGATCAATTTGCTCAATCGATAATTTATCTTTATGTGTTAGAAAAAACCTATGTGTTCACGGTTCGAGTGTCCACACTGTAATATATATGTCACATTTGAAATTCAAGAATACAGTAATAATTCATCAAAATTATAGTAAAAAAGTAGTTACAAATAATGTACATACATGTACATACATGATCTGCAAGAGAACAGTAACTTCCATGGGGTATTCATTATTTAGAGTGGGTTATCAGGATTTACCTGCACGAGTTCAATGAACGAGAAATTTAAATACTGCACGAGGCGTAGCCGAGTGTAGTATGAGAAAATTTTGAGTTCATTGTTAGTGAACGAGTGAAGGTAAAATCCTGATAACTCGCGAGGAAAGAGGGCGTTAACATTTTTTATTCAATTTGAATACATTGCGGAGGCAAGCTGATACTACACTGTAACTAATACTAATACCGTGGTACACCACGATAATGACGTCGCCACGTCATAACTACGTGTCACGTGGTACAAACCAACCAGAAGATCGGAATTTGTACAATGTATGAAAATTGAATAATAATTTATGATATCACATTGAATTATCTATTTGCTTATAGTTATTCCTTCAATGACAAGGTCTGATGCTGGCACAGAAAATGGTCTTTTGGCTATATGTCAAATGTTTCTTAGAAGGCATGGCACTGACAACCTTGCTGGTCAAAACAGCCATGTCTATGGCAGTTCCATGAGAAATCAGGTACAAAAACGTCAAAATAGTAAACAGTATTAAAAAGGAATCAATAATTAGAGAAAAAAACATAAATTCAATGAAGTGGAACTCTGGCACATTGTTTCTCTCTTTCTAATATTATTTATTTAATATATACCGGTAGTGCTTTTTCCTTAACCCCTTGACTGCCTATATGATGTACTGAGTACAAGTTAGTGACGTCTTGAGAGTTACATCTCACACACCCTTTTGACGTACTGAATACATCATCATGATGACAGATTATTTATTTGTTTATTTTGCTTTGCCTGGGTAAATTTTAAGGAAAATAAAGTTACATCTCACACGTGACCTACTGAGTACATGTCAAGATTTAGTAAAAATGTATGCGAACACCGGCGTATCAAATACAAATTCCTTTGGCATTACAGATGTATAGTAGGGGACTAGTTTATATATTTTCAAGACACATTGTCCACCATTTCTTCTGGCACAGGGAATACCAAACGTGCTGGCAGTCAAGGAGTTAAATGCCCAAAGGCATTAACAATCAAAAATATATTTTCTTTTTTTAATAACACACAAGAGGATTGAAGCATACTGGCACAATTTACGTGAGCACAACTCCTCATACTGGGAGACAACATTTGAGGTACATTTTGTGTATATACAGCTATTTCAAAAAACGTTGATACTGAATACTGTTTCTAAATGGGAAAAACTAAGTAGCACTCATCTATTGTTTTATGTGTTATTCATTATATTTTTATGAATATATTACATCAACTGTGCTACGTAGCAACACCCGATTCTAAATAACTGTATTCCAAGACCGAAATGCATTTTGGGACTCGTGTAATATTGTCTAAAGTAATATAAATAATAATAATTTATTTTTAGTGTATTCCATCAGAATACACTATTCAGTTTTCAACGTTTTTTGAAATAGCTGTATACATTAAATTAATTATGTTTTATTGACAATTTTATAATGTTGTGTGTCCCTCTGAATGGAGTACCAGTGATATATTTTTGACAATTTGAGCACAAATCTAGATCTCTATCTTGAGACAAATGGTGTTTTTTAAATCACAGGCTCTTGTTGCCGAGGGGCTGCTTGTTAAAGATGATCCACTGCACAAGTAGGTCTCCTTAAAAACCCACCATACATGTATAAGTTTTTTACTAAATAATTGTGATAATGTTCATTCCGATACTTTTTTGTAGGGCATGTTTACAGTATGTTTATATGCCTCTGTTAAGAAAAGAAATGGACAACTTTGTAGAGGAACACAACTGCCACAGGATACGCAAGCAGCGGGGAAGGCAAACACCCCAAGGCATACCTGAAGATCTTTATTACTTCCCAGAACGTGCAGGTTTTTATTTTTTATTCCTCTGAAGGAATGGTCAATTCTCAGCACGTGTCCATCGAGTTATGGATGCACACAGGAGGCTGCTAAGCACAAGAAAAGTTTAAGTACGCCTCGTGCGACTGTAGCTTCTTAGCAGCCCACCAAGTGCATCCATAACTCAATGGACTCGCAGCTGAAGCGTTGACCATTTCTTTTATAACAGTCACTGCAAATTCAAATAAAGCAATATTATTTCCCAAATGATTTCAGAGAGCGCGCTATGCCAATGACGCCAGCATTCGTCCATTGAGTTATGGATGCACGCTAATTAGCCAATCAGAGCTGTGTTATATATAGCTAATTGCATAATCGTTGTTGGGTTGAAAATCATGAAAGCTATGACCAAAAGGAATTCTGGGAAATTAAAACTCTCAAATAACACCGTCAAATCATCGACCATTTTGTCCAGACTTGTAGGATCTTAGTTAAATAGCTCATATATTTTCAAAACTACGAGAACATTGAATATATCTGCATGTAATGTGGCTCATGGACTGATTTCCCATCCATCCCTGCGGTCTCAGCTTCTATGATTTATGATTTTCAACCTGACAACGATTATGCAATTAGCTATATGCATTATATCAATGCTATAAAATTATTTTCGTTACTCCCAGAACCTCAGAAAATAAAAAAATAAAAAAAGAACATGAAATGCTGATACTAAGTGTACAATTATTATTATTGTACAAGGTTGGCAGAATATTACGATTATTTAATTACTAAGTTGCCAATTGATGCAGAAGGCATATATTCACAATATTTTGCTCAACCTCTTCTAATAATAATCTTATTGTTTTATCGTTCATATTATTTTCTCTTGCTGAAGCAACGATCCTGGAAATTGAACTGCCATTGTCGAGGAGAACCAAACTGCATTTCAGCAGAGCATTATTCATAGAACATTATTTGCAGTGATGTAGTTGGCAGTAGTTGACCAATGAAAATCATGGAGAGAATAATGTGAAAGATCATTGCAATGATTGTCAACCAAAACATATTAGAGCATAATGGATCATTAGGACTCAGGCTCTGGGACTAGGACGTTGTTGTTTTTACATTTATTCCGTCATCATTCTGTACTTTTGCAATAAAATGTTCTTCTAGAAATGGATGGATTCCTATATTTTTATTAGGGAATAACATGATGCAACAACTTAGCTCCATTCTCAGATTTAACGGCTGGGTGGTAACACAGGTAGCCTGGCCCCTAATGTTCCATTAGGCTTTAATTTTTTTTTTCTAAAATCAAATGTGTACTTTCTCATTTATAAGGTTTTAAAGAAGCTGGCTTTGTTCCAGAAAAAGATGACATTGAATACTTAGGTTGTCATCATGGTTTGGAACATGATTTGCCGACATACTTCTTGCCTGAATTGCAAGACATCGCAGGAAATGTTTTGCAGAATATTACAGTGGACAATGCCAAGCAAGACTACAAAACACTTTTATCCCATTTAGAAGCTTATATCCAAAGGGACATGGCATAACATAACAATTTATTACAAATGTTAGAATATGGTCTAGCCACACCCACTTAGCAAATCAGCACCAAGTATCTTAGTTTTCTATATTCCATAGTGTCACATGGAGGCAAGTGGCATGAAGTACTATATAAATACAGTATGTAAAAAGGTACATGGCATGTATCCAAAGGTACAAAAGTTACATGTATGGATCAGCTAGGGTAGTTCTCAAAGACAGAAGGTACTTTTTGGAATTTCATTTTGCTCTACTGAAACAAAAATAATACATGTAAAGGTTTAATAAAAAGTTGTGATTGTGTTACAGTACTGAACATGTTAAAGCACACAACTCACCTGGTGCAAATGCTTTCAGTTTTAACATTTGGCATATCTTGTTGCATGTATGGTTGGTTCTGAATTTTGTGATTGCCTCACTGCCCACATTTCCAATTCCAAAGTACCTGGTAAAATATTGTGTTAATGAGCTGAAGATAAATGTCAAATTGTGATTCTACTAGGGGTATCGAATGGTCACGGCGAGACTTTGCGAGACTCCGATACAAGGCATATTTTTGCGAGCCCAAGACGTTTCACCGATTTCCTTTGTTTTCAAAATTCGAGACAGACAGTTTTTTGTGAAAAAACGAGACTTCCAGATGTGCGAAATTTGACCGAAATTTTGCGAGACTGACCATTCGACACCCCTTCTACTTGATAGCCACATACCCCTTTTTCCAGTGTTGCTACTTCAACATCTGTCAAAGTTAAACCCACACCTATAACAACAAATGTGAACATTATTGGCTACATTGCATTTATAAAACTTCGGCTCATATAGTGTATCTATACCACCAATACAACACAGTCTCTCGTTTTATAAATACATAAATTTATATACTGCATATATTGAAATTATTGATATACTTTTGTATTTTATATAATACACCTGTTTTCAAAAACGTCCATTTACAAAATAGTAAAAAGGAATTAATTAGAGATAAAAGAAATGCACTTGAGCTGAACTGTGGCTCATTGTTTCTCTAATTAATCCCTTTTTACTATTTCGTATTTTGTAGAGTGCAAACCATATGTCCGTGAACCAGTACTAACTAATAGTACTAAATAGCACTGATGAAACAATAGAAAACAATAGAGATAACACTATTTAGTGCTATTTAGTAATAGTACTATTTCACGGACATATGGTTTGCACTCTAAATGGACAACGTTTTGAAAACACAGGTGTATACCGTATATAGCTATATTTAATTAGTATTAGATGAATGTGACTATTTTATATGTTTATTTATTTATATCTTGTTTTATTTAGGGCCTAGATGAAAATTACCACACCTGTAATTCTAGTTACCCTCTGTAAAGAAAGTGTTATTATTATTATTTTACCTTGTAAATCTGTCAGCAGCAACTTGCCCTCGTTGTATTCCAATGACCAATGCGCCAAGGCCAAGCACACATGGCCATCATCTGTGGACAAACCTGTTTCAGTGGCAATACCACTGTTGTTGAGGTATTTTACATATCGCCCTTCCAGTTTTTTCTCCATCATCAGCACTTCTTTGTCAGTTGGATTTACCAGTAGGAAACAGGATATGACCCTGGAAGAGTTATAACTAGCTGTTGAATATTGCAAGTGAAGTGCTGCAAGGCTATTATTCTCTACTTTCTCATAGCACATAATGCTTTGCGCCTTGGGGGGTAATACAAAAGAAAATCGGAGCTTAGAGTGCAGACATTAAAACCGTGAAACAGTGCCAACTTTAACCATGTAATAATTTTATTATGCAAAACCATTTTCTTCTGCAAAGCACAAGGATAGAATATACATTTTATAATATACATTCAGAATTATCTGATTGGCTGTTTCCTGTGTTTGCATCAGGCTGTGCAGACATGGCGTTTCGTTGGTGCTATTTAGCACTACCTAGTTTGTACTGTTTCACGGTTTTAGTGTTTGCACTATGCTTCAGTACAAGGGTAATATAGCATTTGCATATTTAACAGATAGAAGGCGAAGTCGAGCCTTCTATCGGCAGATAGTTGGCAAGGGGCGCTAGCCCTGAGTCAACTATCAGAGCCGATAGAAGGTGAGAGTGAGCCTTCTATCTGTTTTAGAATACACAACTGACTACATGTATCTATAAAACATATTTTCATGTGTGTTTTCATTTTTTATTGATCATGAATATTCAAATTTTAAACTGCTATAGTAGGCAGTTGTGGTATTCTAAAAGGTACTATACATGTAAAAGTACTTACTCAGGTAAATTGACATTGCATGCATGTTTATTTGCACATAACGTAAACTGTCTTACAATGTGTTGGACCACCATTTGTGTCTGGACTTCCTACAAGAATAATAACAATAAAAAGTAATGAATAATTTATGGATTATCCACACATTGCTTCCCTGTTCTTTTTACTCTGACTTCCTCTGGAAAAACTTTGTTCTACATGTACAAATGGTGTTATTTCATATTGTTCTTTCATAACTAGGCATACATGCATCGTACATCTTTTAGTTTTCTCCCACCTTCATTGCTAAACCTTGGATGTTCTTCCCTTTTTCTTTTGCTTGCTCTTGGACTTCGTTTGTGTATTTTTTTATGACAACAGTGTCATTCACTTTGAAGCCTCTCAAATGGGGATTTGCATTTTTTATGGCCAGTGTTGCATTAAAGGCACTTCTCATTCCACCTGTGCTGAATGGAACAAGTTCTCTGTCTTGCAGTGATATGAGTCCCAGTGAAGGCCAATTTTTTGAAGTCACATCAAAGGTTAAAACCTTGAAAACCTCATCTATCATGTACACATGCAAGAAAAGAAAATTCATGTGTGCACATACAATTTGAGACTTTTGGTTGAAAGGGGTATTATAGTGAACAAGGATGATTACTAACTTTATAATAATAAGCTTTATTTTGTTCACTCACACTGTACTCACTACACCACTACATTCTAATATTCTATGCACACAACTCTCAGCTCACTCGTTCAGATCTCTTGGCAACTTTTACAAAATAACGAATACCAATTATTAACTGCTAATGAAATCAATGCACAGTACATACCATCATTAAATATTTGAAATGGATAGATACTTCTGCCAGCCTCTAACAGTTCACTCTTGGTTATGGAACAAGATATTTCTAATCAATTTGAACAAATGATATGAATTGAGTAATCAGAATAGTTCAAAACTTTTGAAAAAGGGTCCCACCTGCTATGCTGCTGGCCACCTCGTTTTTGCAATCATGCTGAACTTGAGCCACACTGAGAATTTGTTGAGGCTCAGAACTATGTGTGGATGATGTACAATGATGCTTGCTTGACTGTTTCATACTTTAATCAAACATTAATTCACATTAACCATTTTGGACTAATATTTTTAAGTGTAAATGTAGTTTTGAGTGATTGTGAACATCAATACCTTCTCATGGATGATGGTGGTGGTTCGGACATGCTGTCTTCCTCACTGCTAACGACAGAGTCCTCATGTTCAGATCTCTACAACACATGAAAATATATTTTAGTTATTTACAATTTAGTTATTGTCTAGTGAATTCAATACTCTATAAACACAATAATATTTAATAATAACAATAATAACAACAACAACAACAACAACTTTATTTAGGTGTCAAAATAAACAATAATATTGTAGAGATGTAATAGTGATGGCACTTAACCTGTGAAACAGATTATCAGCCATGTACATCTGTAGATATTAATAAACTGTAAAAATGCCATTGTTTTCTTTTGTTTTGATTTGACTACATGTACATGTATTAGTCACTAATTAAGGTAGAACAGAACAATAGCAGACCCAGACTTGTTCATGATACTCCAGATTGTACTTCCACCCATGACAAGGAAGGTCCCATACTAGACGCCTTCAAAAACATTACAGACATGTACATTGTACATGTAGTACATACATGTATATGTATATGTATAGATGCATTATGTGTTGTTTATAGTAAAATGAAGAGCAAAGAAAGTCTGCAATTGGCATACAATTATTGTACCTCTTCATAGCAACATGAAAATGATGTCTTGTTGTGTGTAAACGAGGGGTCGGTCACAATAGCTTTACCGTCAAGGAGGTACAGCACTAACCCCTGGTTTACACTGTCTTGGTAGTCTTCCTCCTTGATGTTGAGAAATGTTGAAGCACATGCCTTCAGTACATTTTCTATAGTTGTATGTTTACCAAATGTTACCTGAAAGAAAAGGCAAAATAAAGTATGTAACATTATTTGTTATTATCATTGTTATATGCATATATTATATACAGTAAGTGGGAAATAATGGCCAAAGCATAAATTTGTGCCATGTAAGCTGTGATGATGTGAAAAAAAAATTATACATGTACCTATTTCAAAACACGTTGACAACGGTCAATCTGAATTGGAAGATCGGAATCTTTCGAAAATTCTGAAAATTCACATCATCCATTTCAGATCGCCCGTTGTCAACGTTTATTGAAATAGGTGTACAGCGATTTGCAAAAATTCTGTAAAAATCAATATCGATCGATATATCAATATATCGGGTGCATTGTGGGTAATTTGCATCATAAAATGGCTGAATAAGCCCTCTAAAGTTTGTTTTTTTTTCCAATTGTTTTTTCACATACACACTACAAAGGTTAATTGGGTTTAGATTCAGGTTTAATAATAGCTAAAAACAAAGAATTAGGATTATGCAAATTACTATATATCGATGTATTAAATTTCACAGAATTTTTGCAAATCGCTGTATGTAAGCAATGATCAATAAATAAATAAATAAGGACTAGCCAGTTAGGGCAATCATGTTTATTTTTAAAACCTGGGTTTGATCTCCAACATCATGGTACGTCTTCTTCTTGCCTTTTCTTAACATTTTCTTTTCTTTAAGTTGTATCTTTATAGTCTATTATTAAATAAAATGTATTAAAAACATGTTATGCAATTATTGCACACTGACCATTACTATAATTGAGAAATTTTTACCTTTCTAAAATTTGCCTCATTTTGGGCTGTCTTGGGACCTTTTCCCTTCTTGGAGCTTCGACCAGCAGAAGAACTACACTGAATCTTACGTTTCAGCTTGTGCTGGTCGATCATGCCTTGAAAACCTAAAGACATGAAATGCAAGACTACATGTAAACTTTCTGAAATTATTAATTACCTGTAAACAACACTACTTGACTTACTTTTTGCCTTCTCTCCTGCACTTCCCAGACCAAACTGGACATTCCTATGGGCTGTAGATATTATTTGTTAAATAATTTAGAAATCACTTGGTGGAATAGTTCCCATCCACTAACAAGACTGTGGATTGATTGACCACAATAGGCGACTTGCACTAAGAGGTCACGTGACCCTAACTCCCATAAATCGAACAGCAGTGTCAAAATGAACTCCAGAAATGAAAAGAGCAGCTCGAAATTGGTAAAGGGCGAAGTTTCAGCTCATAATGTCTGACACAGGAGAAATGACATTAAAAATATTATCAATCGTTTTCTAAGATTTTGTTTGGAAAATGCATTCGATTTATGGGAGTTAGGGTCACGTGACCTCTTAGTGCAAGTCTTATAAACTTTCTGAAATTATGAATTACCTGTAACCACTGCACTGCTTGTACATGAAGTTGACTTCCTCCCACCAAACTGGACATTTCTACCCAGCTGGAGATTCCTGTTGGCTGTAAATAATAATGACATGTATTTGTTGAAGAATTAAAAATCACTTGGTGGAATTTATCAGTTCCCACTAACATGAAACAGTAGAACCCCACTAATTGGAACTAATTTTATTTTCCCTTGGGAGTTCGAGATAGCAGGGTTCTACTGTAAACTGTGTATCGATTGTGATTCCCCAGTGTAACCAATCAATAAAATCATGGATTTTAATATTGACCAGTTAGCACATTTAAATGTAGCCTGATTTTCAGACAGCTCATGTGTCATATGCTCTCGCTTCCTCCCCAATCCCCATCTGATTGCCCTTGTAGGAAGTCATGTTCTGCTAGTGTTTGAATTCCGACCAATCAGAGCGAACCTTTTAGTTTTCTCAAAGTGAGGTACATGTATGCAAAGAATTTGCACCTAAATGACAGACGATTAACACGCTAGGTTTTTATGAGCCAGATTTAGTAGCTTAGTGAAGAAAAGGGAAGAAATCAGCCTGATTTCAAATGAAATACATGGATGTTGTACGTTCAGATATACAGTCATTTGCAAAAATTATGGCCGCCATGATATATCAATATATCGGGTGCATTATGGGTAATTGAATAATACTTTTTGAGATTCCTAACTTATTAAATGAAGCAAAATTTACAAACAAGAAACGTAAGACTAAAATAAACATTATACCACATATTTCTACCAACTTTGCTGGCGTTAACCAGCTTTTAGGGGAATTTTCTATTATTTAATTACCCATAATGCACCCGATATATTGATATATTGATATTTCGTAGCGGCCAGAAATTTTGCAAATGACTGTATACATTGTATATATTGTTATGGAGCCAAAGGTGCTCGGGGCTGGATTCTTGTTCTGAGAGAAGGTCAACTCAACGGGTCAACAAATCGAAGCATGTATTAACTCCCGTCCATACAAGTGATTTCATTGGCTCCTGAAGAAACAGAGGATCATGACCCCAGAGGTGGGGGGAGGGGGGATCATGGGGTACTCCCCTATGTATGCTATAAACGGGTATGTGTCGCGGGATAGGGTATGGAAAATTGAATATTTAGGTCTGGAATAGGGTCAGGGTTTTGAGGTGTCCGCGGCACATCCCTACCCAAAAATTCCCAGAGTACCACCACCCCCCCTCCCCCCGGGATCATGACATCAAGAACATGACTTCCTACGAGGGCAAATCAGACAGGGATTGGGGAGGAAGCGAGAGCATATGACACATGAGCCGTCTGGAAATCAGGCTAGTTAGCACACAGTGTCCTTTGATTCAAGGTTAGCTAATAAAAGCTAATAAGTATTATCTGAGCATCCATTATAACAGTACCTTCAACAGATGTTCTTCCCATGCCTTTGTGGTCAACTGCCAGATGGCCACAAGAATAACAATCATTAGTCCCGGACACACTTATATACTCCAGGCACTGACAAGCCAGAGAACCAATGCATCCTGTCTTGGGCTCCTGTATTTTAGAACAAACACAGTACTATGATTACTATTCTAGATACCTACAAATATTAAAATTATCTCAATTAACTTAAGTATACCTACATGTTTTGAAGAGGGGCAAGCACAGTTTCTACAATTGTTCGACTCCTTCTGTTCATCGTAGGAGACGCACGAGCAATTGTTGCACTTTCCACGTGTAACACCCTTGTGATCCACTGTTAAAAGGAAAATCACAATTGTCAAACAATGGAAGTCTTACACAAACCGACATATACACTTACCTTGAAATGGAAGTGTGTTTTGTTCCATTTGTCTACAACTAGGGACGCAACTAAGTACTGCAACAAGTTCTGAGCACTACACAGTAACTAAAGCTAACACGAGGCACGAAGGTAGCTGAAGGTGTTGGTGTGTTTTCTCGCGATCAAATTAAAATTGTTTATTAACTACATTGTAGTCTGTAGAGTAAGCTAACTTATTAAGTCTCACACCAAGTTACATAAAACTTACCTGTGTTTCCTGAGTACTTACGTGCATGAATATCGATGAAGAGTTATGAAATGATAACAGGACATTCATTAACCAGATTGAGTTAGCCATAATCTTCTAGTATTACCCTGCGAGCAGAGGTTTTTCGCAGGGTACACATTCATCAGTAATCGAATAGAAATCCGAGATACAGCACGAAGCCGTCCGCCATGTTTGTTCATCACGTGGCTCGCAAGGCACCATGGACCGGCCCAGGAGGGCCACTCATGGTTTTGGTTTTTGTTTTTGCCTTTTTGGTTTTTGTTTTTGTCTTTTTGCTTTTTGCTTTTGTCTTTTTGTTTTTTGTTTTTGTCTTTTTGCTTTTTGTTTTTGTCTTTTTGGTTTTTGGTTTCGTCGTTTTGGTTTTTGCTTTTGTCTTTTCGGTTTTGGTTTTTGCTTTTGTCTTTTGGGTTAAACAAAAAAAAAAAAAAAAAAAAACAACAACAACAACAACAACAACAAAAAACCGAAAAGCAAAAAATGAAAAGCAAAAAACCGAAAACAAAAACAAAAACCAAAATGAAAAGCAAAACGCGAAAAATGAAAAGCAAAAAACCGAAAACAAAAACAAAAACAAAAACCAAATCCCCAAAACCAAAACCAAAACCAAAAGCAAAAAGCGAAAATTGAAAAGCAAAAAACGAAAAATGAAAAGCAAAAAGCGAAAAATGAAAAGCAAAAAGCGAAAAATGAAAAGCAAAAAACCGAAAACAAAAACAAAAACGAAAAGCAAAAAGCGAAAAGTGAAAAGCAAAAAACCGAAAACAAAAACAAAAACCAAAACCAAAACGAAAAGCAAAAAGCGAAAAATGAAAAGCAAAAAGCGAAAAATGAAAAGCAAAAAACCGAAAACAAAAACAAAAACAAAAACGAAAAGCAAAAAGCGCGAAAAATGAAAAGCAAAAAGCGAAAAATGAAAAGCAAAAAACCGAAAACAAAAACAAAAACAAAAACGAAAAGCAAAAAGCGAAAAATGAAAAGCAAAAAGCGAAAAATGAAAAGCAAAAAACCGAAAACAAAAACAAAAAACCAAAATGAAAAGCAAAACGCGAAAAATGAAAAGCAAAAAACCGAAAACAAAAACAAAAACAAAAACCAAATCCCCAAAACCAAAACCAAAACCAAAAGCAAAAAGCGAAAATTGAAAAGCAAAAAACGAAAAATGAAAAGCAAAAAGCGAAAAATGAAAAGCAAAAAGCGAAAAATGAAAAGCAAAAAAACCGAAAACAAAAACAAAAACGAAAAGCAAAAAGCGAAAAGTGAAAAAAAAAAAAAACCGAAAACAAAAACCAAAACCAAAACCAAAACGAAAAGCAAAAAGCGAAAAATGAAAAGCAAAAAGCGAAAAATGAAAAGCAAAAAACCGAAAACAAAAACAAAAACAAAAACGAAAAGCAAAAAAGCGAAAAATGAAAAGCAAAAAGCGAAAAATGAAAAGCAAAAAACCGAAAACAAAAACGAAAACCCACCAGTGGCCCTCCTGGGCTTCCGTAACACGGTAAAACACATGCTCGAGAATCCATCGGTGCTCTTCGGCGTGGGCTCGGAAATCGCCCCGCCAGAGAACCGCTGGAGAACTTGCCTGCTAGAACGGCTTCTGGGGCGTGATACGCACTCGAGCGCATCAACCTGGACGGAGACATAATCTCATTACGGTTTGACAGCTTGTAAGGTAAGTCTTCTTTTGACCTCGCTCTCTCTCTCTCTCTCGGGAAGGAGGTCAAAAGAAGACTGCTCGCACAAGGTAACGTACTTGTCGTCTCCAACAACTTCCAGACTTTAAAACAAAATCTGGACACGTCTTTTGCCGTTCAGGCATGTTCAGTATTTCTCTGTCGTCCGAACTCCGGCAATGTCAGTTGATATTCAAACTGTTATCGAAAAAACATCGCTTCGATTTTCTATGAACGTCTTGACTATGAACGTGAATGACTGAAGTGCATAAATATTTTTAAATATCTTGTAAACAACTTTGATCTCTTGGATCCATCTTTCAACAGTCCTTTCATTAGCTGTCAACACTGAGTCCGTTTTAATGAATGAAAATATGGCTAAGCTCTGATTGGCCCTATTTTTTGTGGCAAAAAATAGGGTCAATCAGAAGCCAGCATTGTCTCACGCCCCAGAAGTCGTTTTAGCAGGTAAGTTCTCCAGCGGTTCTCTGGCGGGGCGATGTTTCATCCGAGCCCACGCCGAAGAGCACCGATGGATTCTCGAGCATGGGTAAAACATCGACATGGAAATTTTAGAGGTCAATTCAATCTCGTCCCCAGAGCCTGCGTTACTTTCGGCCAGCGACGAGAACGTAGGCTCTGGCATAATCCATTTTTTGGGAACAGGATTTCTTGTTCTTCCGGTTTTAGAGCGCATGCGCAAGTTAGCTGGGCAGTTGGTTGTTGTCGATTCAAATTGTCGATTCAGTTTCAGTGGAATCCTTCGAAAGGTTTCATTAGGGAATAGAGTACGCTTTAAAAGCACTTGGTAAAGAAGATACAACAGTAAAAGAAGCGCAGTATCTGAAGTCTTTATTAAAAGCAGTGGTTTTACAGCAGAAGGATACGCGAACAGTTCTTCCTACGGGTTTATATTTACTCGTGTCTACTTTACATATCAGTTAATTATTTGAATCTATCATCTTCATCTTCTCTAGTTATTGTTGTCTCTCTTTCAAATGTATTTCTTTTGAATCTTTCGCCTTCGTAAGCACCTCGATTGGCACCGCCTTTCAGTTGCTAGCCTAAAGAATATTAGATTTACGATCGACATATGTTCTTTGAATAACCATCACTCTTAAGCTTCGTGTAAATTTTGAGCTTCGTTTGAAAACTTCTCAAGACACTTCGAGATACATATAAGCTTAGATAAACTGTATTTTTCTCTGTGCTTAGATATTTTAATATTGCAGATCGAGGCGACATGTTTAAAATAACATGTCAATATATGAAACCGTTGAAAAATGTTAATTTTTGTTTTGAACGGAAGTTGGGACACCGGGTTGTTTTGACAACTTTCATTAGCCATTATCAAATCGAGCAGGGGACTGGGAACGAGTTTATTAGAATTAATGTAATTATGAAATTAAGTTCATGACATGAAAGAGCATGTTGAAATTAGCATCTGTGCAAAGTTTGATGTGAATTGAGCGAATTCTATCGGAATTATAAACTTTTGAAATTGTGTTGTCCAGCCAAAATTTTACAGTGAATGTATGGTTTGGATGGACAACATCAAAAATTTACAGAGTTTGTATGGGAAAATATACATATTTGATGCCCTCTAGCATCGTCAATATTAAGCGGAAGTTCACCAAACTTTGCAGACAAGCTAAGTTTGGTCTGCTCTCTCAGAAAATGATGCCCATTTTTACTAGTTTCTTATTGAATTAGTTTTACGGACTTGGTCCCAGTCCCCTGCTCGATTTGGTAATGGCTAATTGGATATATTTCATTTCCGGAATCTTGCGCGTGCGTAGTTTCTAAAATGGAATAGCCAATCAAATTGTCTCAAAAATGGATTATGCCAGAGCCTACGTTCTTCGCCGCTGGTCGAAAGTAACGCAGGCTCTGGGGACGAGATTGAGGTCAATTGCGAACTATTTGCCACTTCAAGTGAAAGACGACGAGCTGCATGGCTCTCTTTCTGTATAGCTGTACGGTGACAATTTGGATTTGGTAGAGCGAAAACAATTTCCAGTGGTAATAAAAGTTTTATCTAGCTCCATGATCGAGGTAATTGTTATTAAAAACCTATTTTTTGTTTCGTTTGTCATGTCAATTTCTAGCCTTTCTAGGTTCTCAAATATCAAAACAAATTATCACATATTTCGTAGTTTTAAGCTTATAGTAACTTAAGCTTATCTCGAATATATTCTGTACGATCCTATGGCTCATTTTATACTTTGAGTATAAATAAATTTACCTACCTATTGTAGGTTGAGGAAAGCAAGAATGTTGTGTTGATATGTAAATTTGAACTTCTCGAGAATCAGTCTACAATATCAACTTCGTTCGTACCACATAACTTCGCACTTTGAATTCAGATAACTCTTAAAGACGACATCCAGAGTTTCCAAGATTAGAAACAGAGTTTCTTCTTCATTGTAACTGTTTATTACCTCCGAAAACAAAGGATGTCATTGTAGCTGTTAAGTTCACAATTCTGACACCCTACACCCATCCAAGAACCAACAGGAATGCAATGATTTAGTTGAGACATCAAGTGAATCAGAAAGTGAAAGTACACAATCAGAAGAACAGGAAGAAGAGAGAGAAGCAGATGATCTATTCGACCGATCACCCCTACCACTTGGACAAAGGGAGTACCCCCCCCCCCCCCCCGAACATACCCCCCCCCCCCCCCCCGAACATACTAACATAATTTATTATTATCCCAGTGGAATACCCCACCTACAAATTATGGGAGAATCCCCACTGTTTCCTTTAATTGTCTATTTAACAAATCGCAAGCGGTTTTCCATTGTCTGTACTCTTATTGACAATGGATTTGATGTCACAAAATGTTCAAAACTCAAGTGGAACCACGAGCGTAGCGAGAATAAGAGTACAGACAATGGAAAACCGCTTGCGATTTCTTTTTTTACAATAACAAAGTCAAAAAAAAACATCCAAAAGCAAGGACAAAGTTTGAAAGAAAAAACAGTTTCAAGCGCGCGCTGGATCCGTGCACGAGCGATTCGTCAGTTCTATGTGTCTGTCCTCTTATAGACAATGGCTGAGAGCCAATCAGATTGCGAGATTTCGCTCTGTTATTGTAAAATAGACTATTTATACACACTAACGTCTAATTTTTATTTCATGGGTTTATTGCAATCACTCTATTTTGTTTTGATTTGACTATTAGTCACTGTAACTACTGACACGGTATTATGTTTGTGTGCCATCACTCTAAAATGCTCATCAAAAATTATATTTCCAAAACTTTCTGACCAGCCTTGTTTTGGTGTTGTTGTTTTTTTACATTGAAAAATTATTGATCCTACACAAGAATTATAATTAAAAATTCTCACACATTGGTGATCACGTTTCAGTAGTGTAGACAGAAAGCTTGGCTGTTACATGGGGTACAAAGGGTCAATTCAGCCGCACATGGTTAGGGACTGGAGGTTGACCCATAACAGGGCAGTGCAAGCGTTGCCTTATGGAACCCCCGTGTCTTGCAGGGGGGAAGGCTCTTCCAGGCACAAAAATGGAACCATCTTCCCTTTGATTTAGCCGTACAGTGTAGTCTGTGTAGTCTGAGAGGGTGATGACTGGGATCTTCATCCTCTTCTGGGCAGTCGTCGAAATAGGGGGAATCATCTCATACACTAAACCTCTCATCTACTGTTCTATAATAGAAGGGGGAATGTAGCTGAAGTTAGCGATTTTACCCTGGAGATTGAAATGGCCGTAGCAGACTTAAACATGGAGACTTAGGGAGACCTAAAGGTCAAAACAAAGTTTGAATACCGTATTTCATGATTATATAACTTTTTTCATAAAGTCTTTATTTAATATCAACGTATTTCTACATAATTGAAAGCCCACAAACAAACCTCGCTTTTATATCAAAACATTCAGTCTTCATTGAAACATGTTCGTTGATTGTGCATATTTTGTCTTTTTAAATGCTAAAAACTCTAAGAATACTAACCTGTGTCTCAGAAGAATGTCCAAGCTTCTTATAAACATAAGGATTGACGATAGAAACCTCCAACAACGCGAAAAACCTACATTTTCTTGGCGGTCAAATCGACATGTAAACAACAAATTCACGAGCGGAAATGAAAAAAATATGCATAATGAGCGAGGCGCGCAATGCATGCTAGGTGAACTTCCTCCTTTGTCCGAGAGAAAACTCTGCCAGGATTCGCCACATTTTCCTAGATTTGTACATTCTTCTATTTGGTCAGCAATTAATAAGTTCAGAGGAGTTATAACGATAGCTAGAGGATTTGCCAGTCAGTGGGAAACGATTGTCCACTGACTGCGATGTTTTATTCGAACCGCCGTATAAACTGGTAAACATCCAAACACATTCCCACCTTGATTGCCAGTTCTTGATGTATTGACAGCCTCTCTAATATTCCTCTACGTGAAACAACAGCTCCATCGAAAATAACATTTCGAATCAGTGGACGTACGCCATATTTGTTTGGTAACGAAGGCTCAATATTCTAACCAGCGGCAATTCATTAGACTCTGCGTACGCATACCGTGGGCTCATTTATAGCCAGATGAAACATGTTTATTTTATGCGTGCGCCTGTAAACCGGTTTAAACCAGTTTTCTATCATCCAAGAATTTGGAAGAAACCGTCGCGCATACTCAACGAGAAATGTGGCGAATCCTGGCAGAGTTTACTCTCGGACGATCAAGAAACAGAAGCAAAAGCCTATACAGCAAAGATAAATACAAAACCATTGACCAAAGAGGAAACTCTGCTAGCAGGGTAAGTGCTGTGTGGGGTGTTCGGAAAAACTAAGACCCCCAAAACTAAGACCCTAAGACCCTAAGACCCTAAGACCCTAAGAAATTATAAAATATCTAAATCAGGCAAATCCAATGTTCTGTACTTTAATATTAATTGGGTGACGTTCAGCTCAGCTAGTTCAAAAAAGTTTGAGTGATAAATTGCCGGGATGATATGCCGAATAGGACTTAAAATATCCTGTCTTTTCGACCTTTTCGGCTTTCCATGAATAAAACCACCCCAGAAAAACAGTTTTTCTTACTTTGAGGACAGGTGGTGATTTCACTACGACCGCAATGCATGTTGGTAGATATGAGCTTGGTCGCTCATGACAGATTCATTTGTCGCTGACCCTTGGCGGGAAAAGGTCTCGCAGAATCGAAGCTTGCAGAGTTAAAACGCGATTTTTTTTACTACTTTTTTACGTACTTCTTTGGACAATGGCATCAATGGTCTCTTCTCCCGTTTTTGAAGAGAGAGTTCAAAAGGTAAAAATTCAAGATTATATGGCCAAACGGCTGCAGTAGATGGTTCATGTTGGCTACATCGATCTTTGTCGGCTAGTGTTAGGGAGGTCGAACCAGCCGCGCGGCCTTTGGATCAGCTGAATAATACATTCTCGTACCCAGAGCCCGCTCGTCATTTGGTTTGTCGCTGGCTCTGGGAAAACCCTGTTGCTCGGTCGTCAAATTTTGACGACCAAGTCGTCAGAGCGCATGCTCATACTAAAGACCGCTGAGAGCGGTACTGTATGGAAGAGTTCTACTGGCTTACGTAGTATTTACGTTTGTTTGAATATTCAAACTAACAAGTACACAGTATGACATTTATCTTTAGTTTTGTAGCC